>VUQK01002712.1:39509-50802 GCA_015106715.1 Bujurquina vittata
ACCAGTTTCCTCCTCCCAGCAGCTGATTATAGTGCAAATGTGAAGGGACAATGGTGCTGATGTTTCCGTAAATCCTGAAACAGAACAATGGAGAGGTGCAGGAGTCTAATTCCCCCTCATAGCAGCTATGTAGGATGGCCTACTACTGCTCACTCTGAGCTTATGTTTGCAATAGCACTAACGTCTTACCTCCACAGTGTCATCTGTATTCATCCTGCTTCATATGCACTGTTTGAAAATCTGTACTTTACCATACCACATTAGCAGGTTCCCTTCATTTGTAGCTTTACTATCTATGTCTGACTCTTAAACCTTTTCATGGTGGACTTAGTATTTTTATCTGACATTTTGCTAATAAAATTTTGGGATGAAGTAGACAAGATTCAGCCTTTCTTTTTGTTCCTATTTCTTCCTTCTCTCTTGTCATAAGTGCAAGCTGATCAACAGACAAACAAATCATCATTTGCACTCTACTCCTTCTCTCTTGTAGCCATCTCCTTATCCTGCCCGAAGGTACAGGAGGTCAGTGTGACGTTTGGTTCAAGCCATCCGTTTTTTGATTTCTCTTTGCAGGAGCTTGTCTTTCTCTTTGAGCCTATTTGATTGCCCATCCTCCTTGATGGTACCATGCTCTTGAGAGAGTCGATCTCCTTTGTTGCTGAGAAGAGGGTATCTCTCAGCTTCTGCACAACTGTTGATTGTGGCAGACATTTGGTAGGCTGCTGCGGATACACTGCAGAAGCTATACACTGACATTAGGCAAAATGCCTGAAAGATGGAAATATACATGTAGTTATGGCTCAAATCCAGCCCTAAACTAACATTTGTTAAACAGAAAAATAAAACGTGTCCATTCATTTACATCAACACATTTTCAAGTCTAACCCATCACATACTTTGTTTTTCTTTTGTTTAAAGAAAAGACTCCAGTTTGGGTCAAAATCAAACTTTTCACAGTGTTGAACTCAGTTTGCAAAACTGTAACAAACTCCAACAATTTCTTGGTTACTGCACATCGGTGTTGACACCTAAAGAGCACATTTGGCTACACTCTCATCACCTACTGAATTCATGCCACTTCTTTTCATACAGCCCAAGCATAAAAAATCACAGACGGAGCAGCTTACGTTTTTTTCACCTGAAAGGCTGGAAAGTGTATGGTTTAGTTATTTTATTGAATAAAAAGATGCATCTTTTAGAGGGATTTGAGCACAAATACTGTACATAAACTGTAAAGTTGAAAAATTATACTGTTGCAGCTGGTATTCAACAGTTACTGTCTACACACACTCTTAGAGTCTCAACAGGTTTAACTTTCTTTCCCTATTGGTGTAAAAGTGGTTGGTTTATGGTGGCTCTGCAACTCAGCTTTCAAGTTTGGGTAGACAAGGGTTAAATGAGGGTTAGCAGAATAACTACCTGCTAACAAAACTGGCTAATAAAGTTGAAATATATGTATAACTTTTTTCTTCATCTTTATCATCATCTGCTCATCTTGATTTTCATCTTTAATTTTCTTGCAAGTGTTCCACACAGTTTTTAAAAGTGGGTCTAGTATCCATCCACAGTGTTTATAACAATCAATAATTCCTTTATGACCATGAAGGGTTTAAATATAGACTGTGGGCTGGATACGTTTTGATGGCCATGTAAATATCACAAACTTAGTTTTTCTGAGTTTCAAATAATTTTATGTGTGATCAGACAATTTTTAAATGTATCAAAAGCAGACTGTAGATTTGCAATGGCCAGATCAAGGGAAGCGCCAGTGGCATATAAAATAGAGTCATCGGCACAAAAATGTACACTGCCATTTTTGGTAGCAGAGGTAATATTATTTATTTATAAAGTGAATAAAAGAGATCTAATAATAGAGCCCTGTGGAACACCGGTACAAATGGTATGTGGACTTGACCTGAAACTACTCTCTAACTTCTAAGAAATTGTAAGAAAAATAATCTTGAAACTAGTGATGGGAAGTTCAGCTCTTTTAAGAGAGCTGGCTCTTTCGGCTCCCAAACGGCTCTTTACTTGTTATCATTTGTAACCTAATATTTTAGCCTAAATAAATAATGGTTTGTGTGCTAAGAAACCTGTTTGGCTTCAGTCTTCTTGTGATAAACTTTAGAATTGATTCATTTAGTGCATTTGTCCTGTTAAAAAAAATTACATCCTCTTAAAAAAAAGGATTACGTTTGGCAGGAGCAGCGGCTCTCAGGTGGCAAGGACCTTTAATTGCTGCTTGCGGCTTTAATTTTGCTTTGTGCTGCAGTAGGATGGGTTATAGTTGCAGTTTTGGGGAGGGCGGATTTGTTGCAGCATCCACATGTTAACTGCCAAATGCTGCTTCTTTTATGGGTATCAATTATATTCCTGAGTTTTTGCACTGCTCTCCCGCCGTCTTACTGTCTGTACCTGGATTACGTCGACGCACGGTGGAACATATATCTCCCCCTCATCTTTAAACATAATGGTATAATCCCATGTCACCCTGTGTGATTGGCTGCATTGTGTGCCCATCGGTTCTACCCCTGTCCTCAGGTTTTTGAGCAGAGCTAATGAGAAATTGGGGAGCCGGCTCTTCTGATTCACTACCAAGCATCGGCTCTTAGAGCCGGCTCTTTTGCGAATGACACATCACTACATGAAACCAACTGAGAATATTTTTTCCTGATAAAATGCCATGGTCTACTGAATCAAATGCTTTTGATAGATCTATGAAAAGTGCAGTAAAATACTGATGATTGTCAGATGATATTGAGTACACATACTGCAGCTGTTACTGTGCTGTGACATGATCTAAAACCTGACTGCTCTGTAAATTTTTATTTGATTCCAGATACACATTTATTAAGAACTCTAAGACTTTTGTTGGGGAAGACAATTTTGAAAATAGCAATTATTGAAGTTACAAGGATCACCATCTTTATGGAGGGGAGAACTTTTGCAGCCTTTCAGATTTTTGGATTTTTGCCTGTGGCAAGAGAAAAAATTAAGAATATGAGCACAGAGGTACAGAGATCAGATCAGCAATACACAAAGGAGGGATGGGTCTAATCTGTCCTCACCGGTAGATTTCTTTGGGTGTAAGGCAGCCAGCTTACTACAGACTCCCGTACAGTTTATAAAAGTAAAAGAGAGTTGTTTTTATCACAGTTTTGACTATTTGATGGTTATTATATGGAATTAGGGCTATTATTTTGTTTATAACGTGTTTATAAAACAAAGTTCCAGTTGAAATGAAGTGGTGATTGAAAGCCTCACAGCTATCCGACTTACTAGTTATGTGTTGATTTTCAAAACAGATTTTTGAAGGAAATAATCCAAGCAGATTACTTTCAAGAGTTTTGAAGGCTTCCCAGAACTTTCCAGAGATGTTGGGAAGAGCAGACAAATAGAAATCAGATGTGGTTTTTCTAATAAGTCTAATACAGTAATTTCACACTTGTCAAAAATCATCCAGATCTGATGAAAGATTTGCCAACTTCCAGGCTGCGTCTCTAGCAATAAGAGCTCTGAAATTGGTTGAGTTAAACCAAAGTTGGAAACACTGTTTTATTTTAAAAAGTTTGCAAGGCACATGTTTCTCAAGTGTATTATTAAAAATTGTGCAGAAAATATTATAAGCTCAGGATTATGAATGTTTTCAGTGCAGTGCTGGGGTACTTAAATGGATTGTTTTTGTTAAAATGAGATCTAATAAGGTGGATTTATTAAAGCTATCAGAGAGCCTAAACAACCCCAGAACTACTATATAGGGAAAATAATTTGGCAATTGTTCCAGGGCATCATAATTTGCAGAAAGAGGATGATAAATTGCAGTTACAATAAAGTGATCATTACCTCCAGGACAGACGTCGATAACAATGTATTCAACATTTTTGGTAGTCATGCTGTAGGGACTAAAGAAGCCTGGAAAGCATCTTCAGTATAGATCAGTACTCCACCACCTTTGGTTTTCCTGTCAGTTACAAAAATGCTATAGCTCCAAACATAAGTCCAAATCTTAGACATTTTTGCTCAGGCAGGTTTCAGGAAGGATCAAAATATGCGCGCAGCATTCATGCACCATTACTGTATATGCAGATAATTCAGTTTTGGTAAGAAGCTTCTAACATTTAAATGTAATAATCCAATACCTTGTCTGTGTTTGAAGCTGTGCAGGAAAATAATTTCAGTAGGAATGATTGTAGTGAAGGGATGAAATGTCTCAGAAGGTTGTATATTGAGCTTTACAAGATTATTTTAAACTGAAACATTTGGTCTCAAATATGAGCGAGGCAGGTGAGTAGATGGCCCGTTATTAACAGTAATTTTATCTTTATCTGTTTACTGTATGTGTGCATTAATAGGCTGAACACTGATAAGAAAATATACTCTATTTCTTAGAAAGGTGGCACTGTTTCTATTAATTGAAACAGCATTGTTGTGTGGTGTTGTGTCCATACCTGTAGAGGACATCAGGGGTGAGTATAATCAAATCAGGCTCTGATCCAGCACAGAGTCATTCATTCAGCCGTTCATCATTTCACTGTTTCACTTATATCTTTTTGGCAAATATGTGTCATCTTTCACGTGGGACATGTCACTCGAAGGCCTCCATCCATGAGCTGCACTTGTCCCTTAAGGCCTCCAGCGGCTTGTATGGCCGCCCGGTGCTGCACTATGGGCAACATTTTTAAGTTTTTTTATGTATCCTTCTGTCATTAGAGATAATGAATACACAAAAGACTGAATCTTTTTCACAGTGTGGCAGATGGACAGTGTTACATTATGTGGTATTATAACAAAACTCTAAAGAAATATTATAGGATCAGATTTATAAGACAGTATGCTGAGAGTGAATGCTAAGATCTAGTTCTCAGCATCCAATGGAGTGCTGCGCGTAAGCCAGGACACAGGCTAACAGTAATGCCAATGTGGTATTAGCCATTTCAACACCTATGACATATTGTATCTGGGCTTCGCTCTTAAGTCATTGCTCAATAAGTCAAGGAGACACAGATGCCCAAAACAAAATAACCATTGTCCTAGTCCCTGGGGCACTGCTCAAGGCCTTCAGCTGGACAGTGAGGGAGGAAGAGCGTGAAAAGTAGGAAGAAATCATGTAGAAAGTAAAGAGTCATTTTTTTTCACTGCTATGTGAACTGGCTAGCTCCAGGCACTCAGTCTGTGTGAGTGTGTGTGTGTGCACACTGAACTGCTGAATAAATGTAGGCCACAGTTGCAGTGGGCCTTTTTTTCAGAAATGTCTGCAAGACATTATATGATGCAAAACCATTTTATTGGTCCATGCCAGTTCTGAAGAAAAGAGACACCAATGAGAAATCTCTGTGATCCAGTCTTTAACCCATGTAACTGCTTGACTGTTCAAAGGCCTTTATCTTAACATAGTAATTAGGTTACCAAAGACATTTATTGCTTTGGTGGAACATTGTTTAACTATCACTTGTTAGCAAATGTATTTCCATTTACACCAACCACAGGAGCTTAAGAGGAAAAAATAGGACAAACTCCAACCTCACAAGATGAAAGGGATTAAGAGCATGGAGCAGTTTTGTTTATACAAAGGTAGCGTTCACACAGCTTCCTGTGGATTTAAACAATGGCTGATTCAGAAAAATTTGGAAACATTCAAAATGTTACTCATTCATGTCAGGTAACAGGCAAGATTATGTGTCAAAGACAGTCAGGAAGAGTGTAAGCTTCCACTGTCTCTGTTTGATTGCATCTGTTTGAAGAGCACTGGGTCCTTTGCCTTGAGGCAACACTCAGAAGGTTCAGGTAGAGGGTTATTATCTTTCCATCATGATGCACCGACAGCAGTGTCTTTAGGTGTTTGAAACAACTGTTACTGCATTATAAAGGAGGCCATGGAGAAAACTAAGAGGCTTCATTTATTTCAAATTATGAAATTCATATTCAAGAAAGTTCAAATTATAATACATAAGAAAAGTAGTGGTGCAGCGTGTGTGTGTGTGCGTGTGTGTGTGCGTGTGTGTGTGTGTGTGTGTGTGTGCGCGCGTTAGGAGGGGGCAGAGACAGAGATGACAAAGTTTACCAGTGCAATAGCACCCTCTACTGACTATGTTTGCTAACTACTGTCAACAATAATACTCAAACTAATGCCAAAATCTGTGCTACCTATATGATATACAGTGGCGCGGTGGGTTACCACTGCAAGAAGGTCGTAGGTTCGAATCCATGATATACAGTGCAAATGTTTTTTGTCACTAAATAGGTTTCAGGTTTCAATCAGCCTTTTAATATATTAAATGTTCTGTATACGACATTTTTGAACAAAAAGCGAACAACTGTTATGTGATGTCGTAGAATGAGAGCGCCCTCGGTGGGGAAAAGAGCCACTTCTCTGAGTGTTGTAAATCCCAGCTTCTCTGTAGCCAGCCCAGCCACACTTGCATGTTACTGCAAGCGTGTTCCTTCTTTTGAAACTTTGATCCCTCCCTGTGTCTATAAAGAGACCACAGATGACTTCACTGTGCTGTAAAATAAAGATGGTAGAGTGCAGCCCGGGGGCATTTAGATGGAGGCAATGTTTCAGATTTTCTTTCATCAATAAAAGCCCTTTCCTTGGCCAAAATGAAGAGGGAAATGAATTGGAAACATTTTATGAAATGCTTGAGTAATATACTACGGTAGGTAACTGATGTGATCAAGTAGTTTTGGGTAAGATGTAGAAAAAACTTCAGTTCCCTGACCGGGAATCGAACCCGGGCCGCGGCGGTGAGAGCGCCGAATCCTAACCACTAGACCACCAGGGAGACGTAGTTCAACGTTCACGATGGAATATTAAATATTCAACTTCAAGAATTTCAATTATATCTACAGTGATTATATCTTAAACGCATCCGCTGCAGCCACTCTTCAGGCACATTATATCACGGAGGAGTGGTATGGCGCTTGTTTTTGCATTTGGCAGGTTGTGAACTATATATGTTTAATTAATTATATTATAATTAATGAATTATTCTTGTAAAAAAAGATAATCTAAATAAATGTTTAGCGATATATTTTCGTGTTCCAAGAATCTGTTTTTATATAAGCCCAAATTTAACCATACAAACAAATTCAATACTTAGGGTTTTTGTCCAGCAGATGTCGCTACTTTCTCCAAACTCAAAATGTTTTAACATTTAACATAACTCAAAATGTTTTAACATTTTGAGTTTGATTCATACTTATTTTGTGCTTAGGAAATCTTAGCTAACACTATCACAAAATTACACTGTTAGAATTATCGTGTTAAAAACTAGGGGAAAGGTTACGTTCATTCATCATGTTCATTCATTATACCGACACTATCGAATGTGTATTTACATCGGAAAAAACCCACAATGAAGTGCCTGAAGAAAAAACAAACCTTGAACGACAGCAGGTATCACAGTAAGGTAGCTAGAAAAATATTTTTACATTTAATAATACGTCTTTCCCATTTTCAATTGAAAGCTTATATTAATATTTATATGCTTGCAACTTAGTGAGAAATCTTCTATTCTATGGCAGCAGGCATTTCACAAAGCTAGCTCTGCGGGGTCCTTAACTTTGGGTCCTTGCTCAACGTGGAATACGCGAAAATGTGAAGTTGTTTTGAAAGCAGTCGGCCCTACGTAGAGTTTGTGACATTAAGACATGAAGGTTTCGTGTTTTCAGAATAAAACGTAACTGCTGCGTGGGTTTTGTGATTTGTCTTACTATGATGCCAGGAGAGAATCAGTCCAAAGCGTTGGCAATCGCCGCGGACGCGACGACTGGACACTGTCAAAACTGTTCTGTCTTACAGCAGGTCGGTGATCTTTTTTTCTGTTTGTCACCTGCCATTTAAAATTTCCTGCTTTGTCTTTTGGACACTGAACATAAACAGTATGGGGCGATTTCAGGTGTTTTTATATTGTTAAGTTAGTAATTGCGTCGTCTCCTGTTTGTTTTGTTCTGTTTATTCAGAATCTGGGAGAATATGTGTCATCATTCCTGGCACTGAAACAGAAGATAACTGCATCAGAGTGAGTATATCGCGCCATGTCTACTTGATAACAGGTCCACAGGTCGTGGATGCAATATTCCTTATACAAGCAAAGCTGCTGTGTTTTGATTTGCTTTGAGACCAAGAGGCATTTTTTCCAAAGTTTCTCTGTGTGTGCTTTCTAATGGAACTTGTGTTCGTAATTGATTATAAATTTACCTGATGCATTAACAAAAGTTAAAGGGACGCTTTACAAAAAGTGAGGCCTGTTATGATGTATGGTTTGGTGGTACTGGCAAAAAGGAAGGCTGAGGTGGAGGTGACAGAGTTAAAGATGCTAATATTTTCATTTGGCGTGACCAGAATGGACAAGATTATAAAGGAGTATATCAGATGGCCAGCTCAGGTTGAGTTGTTTGGAGACAAAGTTAGAGAAACAATGCTGAGATGGTTTGGGCATGTGTAGTGAAGGGATGGGGGATATACTGGACAAAGGATGTTGAATACGGAGCTGCCAGGCAAGAGAAAAAGAGGACGATCACAGAGAATGGTCACGGGTGTAGTGAAGGAGGACATGTAGAGAACTGGTGTAACAGAGGAGGAGGCTAGGAATAGGCTGAGATGGAAGGAGATGATCCACTGTGGCGACCCCCAAAGTCTTCATATCCATATCCATGAACTCATTGCAGTGTGTTTCAGATAATCAAGATTATTAGGCTTTCCATTTAGATACATCGATAAATGGTCTCAGTGTGAATGTATTTAATAGTTTTATGATTTTTGAGAAATACGTGTTCATGAACAATCGATTGTCAGGACATTGTTGCTTTCTGAGAATTAGCAGACAAAAACTAGAAAATGCTCTTTTTTTATGCTTGCAATTGGATTAACAAACCCCATGCTGTCAACAACTTATATGCATATATGTTAAATGCAGTGACACAATCAGGCTTCAACAGGAGCTGGAAGAGCTTCAGCTCCAGCTGGTTACTCTGGAGAAAAAGATGGCAAATTATGAATCTGTTCAAGCAGAACTGGAAGAAAAGAAGGTAAGCATTAGAATCTGTTTAAACTGATATTTTTACCTTTTATCACATATCTGACTCCTAATAATATTTTCACACCAAATAATCCATTCCAATAGCAATTTAGTATTTCCTGACTTTTGCTGATTATTCACAATTTGTTTACTTTTCAAAGGGTGCGCTCAAAGTCTATGGACAACTGTCTGATGAGATGGAAAAACTAAAGGTGGAAAACAGCAAGACAGTTGCACAGTAAGTGATGGTGAAGTAATAATAATCGTGCAAATAATGGTGTTTGTTTTTGTGCTCGCTTGCCTGCTTTAAATTGATATGGAAAGTGTTTATATAATTTATTCTTAGCCTTTAAAATAGTTTTGAATCTGCCTTAATTTTGAGTTTGCAATTGTCTTGTATGTTTTTTTTGTTTGTATGTTTGTTTTGTTTTTATTTTGAGGTGTTTGTAAACCGTTATGTAACACTGGCTTTGATATTTGTATTTAATAATAGTTATTATTATAATTATAAAAATGCTAACTTGCATTTCTATTTACCTCAGGAATAAAAAGCTTGAAGACCAGATAAAGAATGTAAAAGGTACTTTGTATTTGCATACTGTAATTTATTTTTTTTTAACCAGGGATGATTTACACAGTTCTAAATATTTTTAATGTGATTTGGGATGTGGTTTGTCTTAACTTGCTTTTCCTAGATTTATCAGAAGAGCAGTCACTTGAAAATGCACAGCTGAAGCGGGAGAAGGCTGTACTGGAAGATGATTTGCTGAAATCCCAGGTAAACGGAAGGAATTCTCTCCAAATGTTTGACTTAAGTTTAATCCCATAATTTACAAAAATGTGGTTAGCATTCACAGGAGCTTTATGTATATCTTCTAAAATCCATCCAAAAATGTGTTACTTCTTCAGGCATCTTTGCAGAAAACTCAGGCACAAGGAGAGCTGAGAGTTGAAAAACTGATTGAGGAAAATGCCAAGTTGACAAGCACGTAAGAATTTGCACAACCTGTAAACATAAATGATTAGTCGTAGTTTGATGTTCATCTTTTTTATTTGTGTGCAAAGTTGTTAAAGTGAATTATGCAAAAAAAAAAAGATGCTTTGTGCTCATTGACAGAAATGACGGCCTTGAAAGTAAAGTCCAAATTCTTGAAGGTTGGTATTTAAAATCAGTTTTTGTGAAATATGTTGTTCCTATTAATAAGACTTGAATATTTGTTTATATGAGTGTTTGCTGGGTAAGCTCCGATTGCTTTGATCTCCTTTCAGACTCGGTTTTTCAACAGAAGCATCAAATATCCCAACTGTCCAAAGAGAAGATCCTACTAGAGAGAAATATCCATGATCTCCAGGTGCAGTAAAGTTCTTTATAAAAGAAAATGGGTAAAAATATTTTTCAATATGACAGATGTATTCCAGGAAGCAGGTTCAAGAAACTCTTGAGTGTTCACTTCCACTTATCCAATTCAGGGTTGTAGGGAGGCTGGATCCTATCCCAGCTGCTAAAAGTTTAATATATAATATTTTTTATATAATTTCTGCTGCCATCATTTACCTTACTTGAACTTTAGATTAAGCTGGAATCCTAGTTTTACATGTCATTTTTAAATACACTCCTGATCAAAATCTTAAGACCAGTTAAAAAATTGCAAGAATTTGTATTTTGCACTATTGAATCTTAAGAAGGTTTTAAGTAGAGCTTCACAATGATAAAAGAAGAAATCTGTGCAAGAGAAAAATACTTTTAAGCAGGGATTTTATTGAAAACTGCATTTACACTCAAACATGATTTTTTTCAGCTGATCAAAAGTTTAAGACCATAGCTCAAAAAACAACGAAACCCCCCGTCAAAACAGAAATCAAAGTGTCAAAAAAGGAATCAACAATGAGTAGCTCCATCATTCTTGTTGATCACTTCAAACAATCGTTTAGACATGCTTGATGCCAGTGTTTCCAGGAGGCTAGTGGGAATGTTGCTCCAAGTGTTGAAGATGGCTTCACGAAGGGCATCCACTGTCTGGAACTGATGTCCATTTTTGTAAACTTCCCTTGCCATCCATCCCCAAATGTTCTCAATCGGATTTAGATCAGGGGAACCTGCAGGATGGTCCAAAAGAGTGATGTTATTCTCCTGGAAGAAGTCCTTTGCCAGGCGGGCCTTGTGAACTGCAGCATTATCCTGTTGAAAAACCCAGTCATTACCACACAGTCGAGGGCCCTCAGTCATGAGGAATGCCCGCTGCAACATCTCCACGTAGCCAGCTGCTGTTTGA
>VUQK01002713.1:9086-24378 GCA_015106715.1 Bujurquina vittata
CTACAAAAAAAAAAAAAAAAAAAAAAAAAAAAAAAAAAAAAAAATATATATATATATATATATATATATATATATACACATATACATATATATATATATATATATATTTTTTTAATTAATTAATCTTTTTTTTGATAAACCAAGTTGCTAATTTTTCAAGAATGACACAAAATGGGCTTTCACTTATTTTTTTTCTGGGAATAAATTAACAAATTATTATCTTTTTTGATAGACTTTTTTTTTACAGCAAAGGACTGACTGGTACGGGGCAGCCCACAGTCATTCATTAACAAACTAATGTTGTAAAATAACTGATAACACTCGGAACGCATCAGTAAATAAATAAGAGTAACTGTTGCAGTGCTTATTTTCTGGTGACTTAAAGCCCCAAAATGTGCATAAAACTATTAAAGTGCCCAGAACATGTTGAATAACATTTCCAATCTTACTCCTTTGCCAGTTTTAAACAGATTAACTGTCTTTAACCTGCGGTTGATGAGGCAAACCTTTGATTTTATTGTGTAGAATGACATCATAATCTGATAAACGTATCTTCAGCATATCTTTTCATGTTAGCATGCTCTCATTTGTCATCACTCTCCATTCTTTCAGGTTTGTATAGTCATCTGTAGTTCTCCATAATCTCTCATGCCTTACCTTAAATATATTTGTATACTTTAACCTCTGTAGCACTAGTGCACAAATTAAAAATATATATTTTAAAACTGACACAAGGTGATAAAAAATAATTATCTAACCTAAGAAACTCTTAGTGCAAACAGAAAACAGAGTTTGGTTCAAACTAAATCTTCTTGCAGCAACGCTATGAAACAATGGAAGATATATGTAATAGTTGACAATCCATCAAGCAATACATAACAGCATTTAGAAATAGGTTTTATTTATGTGACAAGCTTGCATAAATACGTTCCATTCGGTTTGGAGATGTCGTGGCTTCCTGACATATTTCCATTCTGTAAACTCTTTGGCATCCTGTTAATACTGCCCATCCATGTAAACAAAACTTACCAAGTTACACTCATAAAAACCCACGTTCATCCAGTCCTTTGGCTGTCACTGGGTTCCATTTTGCAGTGGGTTTATTGCTATTATGGCCTGTGAAGGAAAAAGAAAAAGAGTTTTCTTGTAACAAAAATGTTTTTTATGACAGTCATCTGTCACACCAACAAAGAAAACAATGAGATATTGTCATTTTGTCCTTTCCTGTAACTTATTGGTTTTGTTCGGAGGCTTACTTGTTTCAGGTCTGGCTTTTGGCACATCTTGTGAATGTGTGTCATTGTTATCTCTCCGCTCACTCGCAACCGCTGTCCGTGGCACCGTAGCAGAGAGGACAAGAGGCCTCTGGTTGTGGTACTTGAGACGGTATGTTTCCGTCATACAGTTATCCACATTAAAGTATGTTGTCAGAGAAACCTCTTGAGCAGGCACTGCCTGTTCCATCCTGCATCCAGTTGCTCTTTCCTCGCTTTCACACGATGATGGGGTACTCCTTTCTGGGTCAGAGCCCGACTTGGAGCTTGCATCTGAAAAGGTTCGGAGGCCCGACATGTCGGGCTTTCTGTGAGGACTGACGTAGGATGCGGATGGAAGACGAGGACTTAATGGAAAAGGTTCTTGGAGCATCCTGGGACGAAATACTGGGTGGCTTGTTTCTCCTTGGTGAGGAGTCCGTTGGCTGGGTCGAAGATGAGGCAACCCTGTTGTACCGAGCTGACGCTGGTTGTTCAGTTGATGAGGTTCTGCAGTCACATTGCTGGGAGGTTGGTATGGTGAGCTAATGTGGGGACACTGAGAATCAGAGGCTGCGGCCTCACTGTTACTGGAGAGGTAAGTGCTTTCTCTGTCCTCGGACTCAGAGAGGGCGAGATCATCAGAGCTGTTCCATTCTGAGCTGCTGGTTTTTGTAATGTGCCTCAGGTTTGTACATTCTCCAGTGTGCCCTCTACAGTTTTTCATCTCCTGCTGCTCACTCTGCCTGCTGTCCGAACCCGAGGACGTTCTCTCTGAAGACCCCGCTTTTCTCGTGGTGCTTGATGTATACTTTGCTTTTCGTCTACGAAAAAAAAAAGAAAATTAAAAAACAAGGAAATACTTAAATTCATGTGTACTGTCAATATTACACATATTGTCATGACTGGTTGCTGGCTGGCCTAATCACCATGAACAAAACAAAGCTACTCTGTCAGATCATGTATTCTGAGATATATTACACAACTGTATCTTTTCAACTCAGATATCACTGCTTTTCTGTCAATATAAGTTCCAGAAGAGAAGCATTTGGTCCGGCTTGCATTTATCATCAGCTTAAATTGGGGAGGAGAAACCACCCTAAACAACCCTAATACTAACCCTAACCCTATATTATCACACAGTATAACTAATGATTAATTAGTTATTATTAATCTCAGGCTCTCTTCCACAGCATGTCTCTCTCATCCCAGCCCCAACTGGTCACAGCAGATAAGTGGCCCTCCCTGAGCCTGGTTCTGCATGAGGTTTCTTCCTGTTAAAAGGGAGTTTTTTCCTTCCCACGTTCGGCAAGTGCTTGCTCATATGGGGTAGTTTTTATTGCTGTGTTTTCTCTGTAATTATTGTAGTGTTTTGACCTTACAATATAATGTGCCTTGAGGTCACTGTTTGTTGTGATTTGGTGGTATATAAATAAAATTTTATAGAATATAATCGCAGTGCAAGTCAGCCTTATACATACAAACATGCATATAGGCTAATCAAACCAACCACCATGTTGAAATAAATCAGTGACCAAAACTGAAACCATTTTTCACCTAATTCACAAGAAACAACAAGAAACTACCTTGAACACGGACTGCTCTTTTGATGTGAATGTGAAACTTGATCATGGTTCTTTCCCTGAGGTTTGGGTTGATGTTTACCTAAAAAAAACCCAAACCAAAACAAAACAAACAAAAATAAAAAAAAAACAGGGAAGACACAAAAAAGATAAATTTATATAGGTCCTCTTTTTAAAAAGGTTAAAATCATCTAAGGATGACACAATTCCATTTTTTTTTAAATTACTTCAGCAGACTAAAACTCGGTACAAATATTCAGACATGGAAATACATTAAGATAAAACACAATGAGAGGAAGTGTCAAAACAAATAAAAGAAATAAAAATCTGTTCTTTATTTTTTCATCAGACAGTCCACATAATTATGCACTGCTGCATATAATAAAAAGCAAAGTTAATCAAACGTCAAAACTAGGACAGCAGCAGAGAGAATCGTTGGTCTGACTCTAAACATGTTGCCCTCTCAGGACACAAGGTGGCAGCAGCGGACAGTTAATCTCACAAGACTCTCTCACAGCTGGATGAATCAGTCAGCAAGCTCCCTCCATGCACCAGCGCAGCAAGAGGCAGTGTGTGGTGCTGAATTCCTTCCCTTTAAAAATAGATGTGTTATTTTTTTCTTTGCTGTTGCCCTGGAGAGGTCCATGCAAGGATAAAAGCTTTAGCTGTTGGTTGGAAACACTGGCTCTGGATGCGCATAGCCTCGATTAAGTATCGAATGCAGCACTCTAAGTACAGCATGCAACAGAAAGATATTTATGACAATGCCAGCAGCCATGTCCAGCTGTGCTATCTGAATGAGCTTTGTGGGATTATCATCAGATTAATGCCTGTGCAGAGCTGACAGGGTGAAGAGGTTAAATAAACCAGTCCAAGCTCAGAAATCAACCTAGCCCATACAAGACGAAAGAAAGAAAGAAAGAAAGAAAGAAAGAAAGAAAGAAAGAAAGGACTTTGTTGCTTGGGGATACTGACACCCACCCACAATGTATGTTTCCATACGTGACTATTATATAAAGTGGGCCTGTTATACTGAGTACTGTTACATAAAGCACATGCATGTTAACATATTGGCAAAAAATGAACATGACTAATAACAGGTTACAATTATACACTTTACACACTACATTTATTACCAGCTTAGACTTTTACTGTGCCGGGAAAACCTAAAGAAGCCCTTAAAATCAAGGAACTTACCATTGTTTGGAGGTGAGGACATTATACTAGATTTTGCATCGCCTCCTTTTTGGTGCTGCTGGCTGAAAATAAAAGACAGCAATTGAGCATCTTTCCAAGTGTAACAGCCAGCAAGTATTAAAATAAACTGAAGCAACAAACTTTTATTCTCTTTTGGTCAAATAATGCACAGCAACCCAGAAAGCACCAGCAGAATGGCAGGATGGGATTAAGATACAATGTGTGCTCAGGTTTACCTAAACTATAATGCCCCATGACTGGAATTTAAGACTGGGATTAAAAAGGCTGTGACTTTAGATGGACTTTAGATGACTTTGTGACTTTAGATGACTTTTTCATGGCATTTCATGGTTATTTCCCTGAACAGGATCAAAACAGAAAAAGGAAAAAAGTATGTATCTGTACTCTCAGTTTATAAACCTCTCAGATATGTAAACCATAGGCAGAGATTTACAAACCAAAAATCAGAGAAATTCCTCATGTTCTTAATTTACAAAAATAAAGCATTTCTTACTCCTTGGATCCATCTACATTTAAAAAGGAAAAACACTCAAAGATGGCTGCCTCTCACTAAAAC
This sequence comes from Bujurquina vittata, assembly GCA_015106715.1. Taxonomy (NCBI): domain Eukaryota; kingdom Metazoa; phylum Chordata; class Actinopteri; order Cichliformes; family Cichlidae; genus Bujurquina; species Bujurquina vittata. Next base: position 13,697 of record VUQK01002713.1, read on the forward strand.
CACACCTTTTAGACTGTATATGGGAATAGTGTAATGAAAATATAAAATATAAAACCTCCAAGGAATAAAAAATAATGGGAAAAGTTTACAGTTAGTGTCCTGTCAAAGCTTTTCAAGGTGTCTCTTTTATAATGACGGTGCTCACTGTGGATCCAAATGGACTGAGCCAGACCTACTCCAGCTGGACTTAGTCCAGGTACACTGCAGTGAGCGGCGTCCATCTCAGTCTATGGAGAAAAAGCTTTTTTTTTCTGCAACACAGAACGTGACTGGTGGACAAGTGGAAAAATTTAGTAAGCGGCAGCACCATATTTAGCTCTCTATCAAACCATAGAGGGTAAAAAAAAAAGACACAAGCGTTTTTGTTGTTTTTTTACAGCTACAATTCATTATACACTCATCCATCTAACATGTTTGGCAGAAGCACCTCAGAAATGGTTCCATCTGTACAGTTAACACATCACACATTATGAATCTGATAACAAACTGATGCGAATACATGAAAGCATGGCTTGTTGAAGACAGTCAGCTACCATTGGTACATCAATTTCTTTACATAGCAATACTTGAGTTTAGAACTTTTAACACTGCATTTGATTTGTTACTGACCTTGTCTAATGCTATTTGCTTCCATATTGCACCATATATATGTGTTTCATGCCAAATTGGGAAGCTAGAGAAGACACCTCCCTCCAAAACACCCAGTCTGTTCTGGTTTGTCAGCTCCACAGACCTGAGCGGGCACTACACATAGCAAATCAGCTTTAAAATGTAAGAAACCCTCTTATTGGAGTCATAATTAGTGCACATTTTCCAGTGCAGGTTGAGTCATAAACTCCTTTTCATTTTCCTGGGAAAGACAGGCTTATAAGTGTATACAAAACCACCTTTTGTCATTGATGATATAGGCTCACAGGTGCCACATAGAGCAAGATATCTGAAAATGTGATTGCATAGGGACTTTGAGGTTTTCTTTTATCACATATACTGTTTTAGAGTGGGCAAATTCACAATAACGCTTGCACTTAAGTATTTCTCTGATTCTAGAGATCTTTGGATGGCGCCTCATGAATAAATTACTATTTATCTGCAGCGCTCCTAGGCGACTTACAGCAGGTAAAATCAAAATGCCATTATCATTTTGTCATAGTCACCACTTTATTCTTACCTTTGCAGCAGTACCTCCGGTGTTGATCTCTGGTCTTTAACAGCAAAGCCATCGACCCCAGGAGAATCAGGATTGGTGGAGCCACTGCTGAGTCTATCACTGCTCTCATAGCCAGACTCTGTCCTTTGAATGGTCCAGGTATCACTACGCAGCAGAGTCTTGGGGCCACCCTTTAGTTTGCTGCCCCTCTGATAGTTTGCCCTGCTCTCTGACTCTACGGAGCTGTGGCTCTCAGTCTCAAGCCGTTGCTCGTCCTCATAAATTGTCATCAAACATTTCTGTTTTCGATCTTCTCTAGTTCGAACGTATTCCCGCTCACGATCTCGGCTTTGTTCTGTGTGCCCCCTTTCCTGTGATAGAGGCTTACTGCACCGTGGGCTGTCATGCTGCTGCTGACATCGCTGCTCTAGTTCATTCAATACAGTGTCCACATTTAACACCTCCCGAATAGGTCTCCAAGTAGACTTAGACTTATTGCGACTTCCACCACTCCCACCTTTTTCCCATTGTTCATGGGTGCCATCCTGATCATTGTGATCTGGGGAACTGTTAGTTTTCCAGCTATGCCCACCACACTGTGCACCAAAGGACTGTCCATGTGGCTCCTGAGATCCTCTGCTTGAATGGTTAGATGGCTTCTCAGTACGTGGATAGCTTTTTAATTTATCCACAGGAGGCCCTGGCCCATTCTCTGGTGGAGATGTAGATCTTGCATGTGTCATATCTAAGAACAGTGGACACAGATTATTTTCAGAATAAATAAACAAACATGTTCTCATGAACCTATGCACTCTGTAAATTTGTCTTTGTTTTTGTATATTTACTAGAGCATTAATTGCATGCTGTGCTCTACCTTTGTGTTGTGATGGCTCAGTTCTTCGATGCCCTCTGTCCTTTTTTGATGTTTCACCTGGCCTCTGTAAATTCTCCATGAAAGGTTCCTGAAATTTGTTAGGACTGCCAAGGGGATGTTTCACTGTTGAGGAAAATAAATGAAACAAATGACAGCTGCTCCACAATATGGAAATTATACTGTTTTTACTAATAATTTACTGAATTACTGAACTGTTTTTGAGGCATAAATGGCTAGTAAATAATTGCTTTGGGCCATAAACTGCATTTATCTACAACAAGCAGGTGTATGATGTGTGAATGTCAATAGTGATTTCACGAAACTAAGTTTGAATGGGCATGTTAGCTTGGGCTAGCAGGGCTGGCTGTCCTGGCCCCTAAATTAAAAAAAAAAGAAAAGAAAAATAATAACTAAAATGAAAAACAAAAGTGCATCAAAGATGTGTATATCTGAACTCAAGATATCGGATTATGCTTTTGATTGACATTATGTATAAGATGACCACAACTCTGCAGCATTGTAAACATTTTGTCAAATAGAAAATAAGATTACCCTCTCAAATGTGTGCTTTCACTTCTAGTAAGGGGCTCTGTCTTTTTATTTCTGGACAGATGTTGGGGATGTGGCCACTGGAAACTGACTATAGATGGTTCTCGTGTGATATCATGGGCACATTAGTCATGATACAACCACTGACCGCGAGGGAAAAATGTACATTCCCTCCTGGTTAGCAAGTGGTTCCTGGAGGTGAAATCAGTCACAAAAAGGGTGCTGCACCACAAACCTCCATGTCATTGCTTTGGTCACTAGCAAATTGGCGAGCTGTAGTTTGCATGGAAAACGCCGACTTGCCTGAAAGCGCTCAGAATCTGCTAGTCGACTGGTAGTTTCCAGTTTGAGTTGCACTTTTCATAGTGCCACTACAGCTTGGAGAGTAGCTGATGAGCTTTTGAAGAAAAACTGGTGTGCTCCATCTCTTTGGGTCTATTATCTATGACACTGAAATCCTGTTTAAACAATCATCCAACAGCAATTGTATACCTGGCCTGGTTGGAGAAAAAATGGTCACCTTGTGCCTTATCTCACCCTGGTTCTCATAGTGATACACCGATTATGCAATGTTAGCCCGTTTGCACAACTAAAGGCTGTAAATTCATCCATGGGGCATGATTTACTCATGGAAATGGCTCCTTTTGCATTTTTCTCATGCCATATGATTATGAGAATTAATTTTGAATCACGTAGACAGCATTGCATAAGAAAAATGCGAGGGGCCACTTTCATTATAAAATCACAGCACATACAAAGTACATAGTAGCTGCACCATTCTGCCCTTGCTTCTTGCCAATGGGGAAAGAGACAAAACAAAGAACAGATGCTACATCATTAACTTTGGTAAAACACACAACTGCTGCCATGTCTGCTCACCCTGTGGTGTTTCTTTGCCTTTGTAGCAAGCAGCTCACTGTGAGAAACAGTACTGATGTGAACTGTGAACATCTGGCTATTAATGAGCATGATCACCTAACAGCCTCGAACTGTCTTTTACTTTTTGTCACTCAATTCTTCTTACAGTTACATCGCTTTTTGCAGCATTGTTTTGTTCTTTGCATATGTGCTGCGCTTCAATCAGAGGCTTCATTTTTATTTTTTTTATCAAGAGCTACAAAAGGGTTAAAACACAATAAAAATGCAATCATTTGAAATGTGGTGAGAGAAATACTCTAAGGCCTATCTAAAACATGAGAAGAAAAATTGCAAATGCCCTGTGCATGCAACACTGTTACAACAGCGGTGAGTAACAGCAGTGAGTAAGCTGTCATATACTGTTCATGTACACACAAAGAAATAGAGGTACGAGAATGGACCTAAAAAGGTACAAAGCTTTGTCGCTCCAGCTGTACCCTAGTGAAGTACAACATTGTACCTCTGAGCCTAGGAATTTTGATTTTGTACCCTTGGGGTGATTCACTGTGGACCTTCAAAGGTACAAAAATCAAAATTCCTAGGCTCAGAGGTACAATGTTGTGCTCCACTAGGGTACAGCTGGAGCGACAAAGCTTTAGGTCCATTCTCGTACCTCCATTTCTTTGTGTGTACCCTAATGCTGGCATTGAAGGACTTCTACTGTTATATCAGATCTGGATAAGCTATATGCAGCACAACTGCCATTTAATTAATTAAAGCATATTTTATCTCGTGTCCTGAAACAAATTTGTAATGCAAGTATTAAACCACAATGCAATTCTTGGTTTGCTGCTTTTATAAGAACGAGCATAAACTACTGTACAGGACAGGCAGGTAATCTCTCACCGCTACAAACTGCACATCAAAATAGAAAATCTGATCATATTCAATGAAAGGATAAAAAAAAAAAAATTAGTCATCTGTGTGCAAAGCAAATACATCAACTACTTACTTGGAATGTCATAAAAACAAGAATCCTCTCCCATGCCAAAGTATCTGGGCTCCACATTAAAGCAAAACAATCCATCTAAACAGGAAGGGTGCCATTGCCAAAAACCCAAGCAGATAAATTAATGGAGGGAAACATCGGAAATGTCCAGGGGAGGAGTGAGAGCTGCAGAGCAGGGGCATGAGTGCGTTTGACCACAGGAGCGGGGATTAGGGAGGGAGGCGTGGGTGGTAATCTGCGTGCAACAGAGGCATCATCCTCATGTCAAGTTTAAGCCAGCACACAGGCCAGGACAATCTTTCCGCCTGGGGTTTAATGACACCATCCTGATGCAAACCATAACTGTAATTTGTGATCGACTGAAATCACGACTGTCATAGATCCTGAAACAGCTTAGTTTTAAATTTCACCTGATGATACTTTCACAAAGTACCAATCAAATGCTGAAACAGACCGGGCTCTTTGGAAAGAATATTATCCGACAAACTGAAATGGATCAGCATTCTGATCCCTATCATGGTCTCTTATGTGGCAGCTTCATTTCACCTTAAGTTCCCAGACATGCCAAGAATAATCTCTATGATTGCAGTCTGGCGGCAACTAACCACGACTGTTACACAAAGGTCACTGCATAAGTGTAAGGTTTGCTTAGATAAATCATAGAGTAAAGGGGAAAAAAGCACACTGCATTTTTTTAATCTAAGGAACAGAGAGAACATAATGCATCCTACTCTGAAAATTATACTTAGCCCAACGTTATGCAACCAAGGGCTGGGATGCAAACAAAATTCCTTTAGATGGCTAAAAATATTACATATCACGATGTCAGAGGATTATTTTAACCCCCTGCTGTGCGTCCAGGTAGCCTCTAGAAAACTAATGTGAGCTGTGTGTTATCAAGCTGCTGTAGTAAGTCAAGGCATTTTCAAATATAATAACAGCTTTCTCACCTATCCAGATTCGGCTATGATGCAAGTTGCATACTATGCTACAGCCTCACACTGAAATTTGAATATCACTGCTCGCTGCTAAAACAGACACAGGGTACATGAAGTGTTGAGATCATCCAGTTTTTTCTATTCTTTGAATCTGCCTGTGTGCTTCTTTCTCTTCTTTATGCAAATAAACATACAAAAACGTAGCTGTGGGTTCTTGGTCCTGTTGGCTGTGCACCCCACTACACAGCATCTCTTGGGCATTTGTCCGATTTATATGACAGAGTTGACACAGAGGCACCTTTACACAATCCAGAGTCAAGAGAGAGCCATAAATCTTTTCCTTCTTCAATGTGGGTGGGAATTAATTGCACTCGGTGCTCATGTGAGAACCTCTGAGTTTGTGAATGTGTGCGCACATGTGTAAAATTTCCCATATCCCATTTTACTGAGTGAAAAAGCAGTCAAGACTTACTTGGATGTTAGCTGCCTAATATTACCTCATTCTTTTCACACTATAGTGCTTCAGTGAAACCACATTTCATTTTTGGAAAGTTTCTATGTACGCTCCAAGCTCACAAAAGTTTTATGGTCATTTATCACACTTAGTTAGCTGAACATCCATGGTGGGATTCTCCCATTCCCACCACATGCCAGAGGTGCTGTACTGGATTCAGATGTGGTGACTGTGGAGGCCATTTAAGTGCAATGAACTCACTGACATATTCAAGAAGCTAGTTTGACATGATTTGAGCTTTGTGACATGGAGCGTGCTGGAAGCAGCCATCAGAGGACGGTGCAGTGTGGTCATAGAAGGAATGGACATGGTGAGCAACAATACTCAAGTAGGCTGTGGTGTTTAAACAATGCTCAGTTATTACTAAGGGGTCCAAAGGTGTGTCTAAAAAATATCCCCTAATCCATTACTCCACCACCAGCCTGAACATTTAATAGAAGGGGGCATGGATCCATGCTTTCCTGTCATTTACACCCAATTCTGATCCTACGATCTGGAAAGTGCAGCAGAAATCAAGACTGTTCAGATTAAAGCAATGTTTTTCCAATTTTCTATTGCCTAATTTTGGTGCAAATTGATGCCTTGATTTCCTGTTAATAGATGGAAGGAGTGGCTGTTGTGGTCTTCTTCTGCACATCTTGGTTGTAGCTTGTGGTTATTTGAGTTACTCTTGCCTTCTTATCACCTTGAAGCTGTTTGGCCATTCTCCTCTGACCTCTGATATGAACAAGGCATTTTCTCCCAGAGAACTGCTGATCACTGGATATGTTCTCTTTTCTGGACCATTCTCTGTAAATCCTAGAGACGGTTGTGCGAGAAAAACCTGTTTCTGCAACCATATCATGGTCAATTAAATCATCTTTACTTCACCATTCTAATGCTTGGTTTGAATTTAATCATTCAGTCTTAATCATGTCTACATGCCTAAATACACTGAGTTGCTGTCATACGATTGGCTAATTAGATATTTTCATTAACGAGTTGCTGAAAAGGTGTACCTAAAAAAGTAACCGAGTGAATGTAGAGGCATTTGATTTATTTCACTAATCATAACATGGTAACATTACTAGGACTGTCTTATTGTAGGGGGATATTCTAATACTGTTTTGCAAATAATCTTTATGTGTGTCCATTTTTGACTATTTAATTTTTCCAAATTTGCACCTGAGGAAGAAAGATTTCTTTATGTTGAAAATAAAGCTTTGATTAATTACAGACTGTAACTATGGTATAAACATAATAATTCACTCTTATGGTGCATTACTTGTCCCTAATCTGATTCAGGTTAGGTCATTTTTTTATGAACATATTTGTTACTGTAAGAGTAAGAGTACGAGTTTGTAAGGCCTTTGTCTCTAATGATAGTAACTAGAAGATTGTCTTACCATTCATGTCACCATTTACTTGGGCTTTGTACCGGGGACACATTGTTGTTTGCCTTGGTGCATCTTCATTAGATACAGGACTTCCCTCAGGATTGGTGTAAAATAAGAGGAGTGGTTGGAAATGTCCTCTAATGCACTTAGACGCAACATCTTTCCATTTGGAGCCAATCTAGGGAAAAAAAAATAATTCAGTAAGAGCATGCAATACAGTAACAGGTAATAGATGTTTGGAGGGAAAAAAAGTGGATTAATAGCAGACATCCTAACCTCTTTCACAGTAGCATCATCAAAAAACATCCATTTTGAAGATTTGGTGTGATAGGCAAAAGCTGAGTAATGCTTGCTCGCAAAACAGATCATCCCCACCAGATGTAGCTCACTTCGTTTAGCATTTTCATCAGTGACTCGGTTGAAAAGCTGAAAGAGAGGAAATTGAAGTTTGAGCACCACATATGATTTTCTGCCAGATTCTAAATCCTATGAAAATATCATTTATTAAGGCCAGTTTAATGATTACAACATACTGACCTTCATTTATGTGATATTAAGTGACACAATTTGTCAAAAAGTTTTGGATATGTACATTTATAAATTTAGCACATCTGACAATGTGCAATGTGTCTTCTTTTTCTTTAATAATCTGATGCATTCCCATTTGCTATGTAGTTACTGGTTACTCCATTCAGCCGTTTTAGCTCTTACCCCACACAGGTTCAAACGTGGGCTAAGTGACCTAATGATGTCATCGGTAAGATCAGACTGCTCAGCATCCCATACAAATCCAATAGTCACAATCTCTGGACAGTTCATGAGGACGCGGCGGATCTTGATGCTCTGACCACAGTTGCTCTTCAAAATAAGAAGAAAATATTATGATGTCCATGATGTAAATAAGAACTTTAAATCCTAAAACTCTAAATAATGCATTTTATGGACAAAAACAACTGAACTTGAATTTTGGGAAACAAAAATGATGGACACTGTTGGAACGATTCAAAATCTGCTTTGAAAAAAGTGAGTTTTTATTTGAGATGTGCAGCAGTGGTAAATTTGACTTTCTGATGGTCTGCTAGCAAAGACAAATATGTTGGCTTTTCTCTGTTGAATGTTTTGCATTGAGTTTTTTAGCAAGATGAAAAAAAAAATAATAATCTTAGTAAAATGTTTTACAAAGACAATATTGTAAAGCGCTAAAAACAAAGATACAGAAACTGGTAAGGGCAAATGGCAAAGGCAAAGTTATTCACTCAAAGTAAAACGGGCATTAAATCAAGAAGAGAAGAACAAATAAACAAGACACATGATAAATAAAATTAAACAACAGTGTGTAAATAATACACAGCAGCTGAAAGGTCTAATTTGTTTAACAATCTGACTGAGGCTAACTGTTCCACTTATATAACACGTACTGCTGTCTCACTGCTGGAAACACAGCGAGAAAAGAAAACTTGGACTTTTCTTTTAAGTCGTTTTAAGCAAATTTACCCAAATATCAAAGTAGGAGCTTGTGGCTTTCTCTCGTTCTTTCTCTGTCTCTGAGATATATATATAAAAAAGGTGAAATAAAATAAAATTAAAGTGACTTAAATATCATAACCAGAAAATTGCAAAGGCACAAAGCAGCCGGAGAGCTTGGAAAGAGAATGGTTTCAAGGGAACAGGGCGCCCAGCTTTACCAAACTGATACACACTGAAAAGGAAGACAGTGGTAGCAAATACAGATGAGAGAAAAACAGTGGATAAGCCCTTACCGCTATTTATATCCTAACACTAGTCTGGCATCGTCTCCTTCCGGTCGCTTCAAGTGCAGTGTCACAGTGAAAAGCACGGAGTGTACTCTGCACAGTTGCAAGAGTCATTTTTGTGTCCATTTTAAAGTATCATGCTAACTGTTTAACTGAATGCCTAAATAATTCATTTATAGCTGCCTCGAACAAATCAGCATTAGCTAAAGGTTGATTTTAGACAGATGTTCTGACTAAACGGCAGTACAGGGAAAAGATAGCAAGCCACCAATCGGAAAGAAACATAATCCCAGTAAAAGGAAAGTGACAGTAACTGTGCAACATACCGGGCAGCTTCGGAGGTCACCTGTGTTGTTTGCTGCCTGCAGCAATTCTCCAAACATGTCTGACCTTAGCCGCTCGCTCTTCCCCAACATCCGATCAACCTGTTGGCTGGGTACAAAAGCAGAGAGTGCATCAACTAATGCTAGAATATATTTTGTATCCATTTGATTTATAACATCAAATAACAGAAAGTGTGAATTAGAACGTGTGATCCAGCAAATAATATGAAATATTTATCCCTTGGTCACTTTTTAATGTAAACCAAAACAATAAATCTGTCAAAAATGATGTATTTAAGCAGATAATATAATTTAATTTATGCTATTTGTCATTCAGGTTGTGCATTTTATTGTCATTATTATTAATATTAACCATCCCCCCTCGTGTCTTTAAACAGAGCCAAGGAAATACCTCTCAATAAAATGTAATAATAAATCAAACTACAGCTGCAGATAAAAATCCCCCTAGACACATGTGGATATATATAAAAATGCTTTCCCATAAAAATAATTTTATATGCCTCCTCTTTCATTTAAACATGTTAGAATCTTGATTTCAAAGGTTTAACTGGCAGGAAAGAAGCTGTCTAATAGTTTCTGAAAGATGAATTGACTGTAAACAAGTTCAGAAGTCACAAATCCAGCTTAAAGGTACACACACCTCATATTTATAATTTAATGTGAGCAGAGAGAGAATTGGAAAACAATCTTTCCATTAAAACTGAATAAATGTTTTTTAACACGCATAGTGTAGGTTAAATATACAAAGGAGCTAGCAGTGGAAGGTCATCTAACCCTAACCCTGAAAATGTTAGCGTTGCCACAATATTAGAATTTCAAATTTGATACAGGCTATATTTCAATAATGAAAACCCAATCTAATCTTTTGCTTTTTCATTAAGTGTGCAATATATACTCGAACAAAAAAAAATCACAAAAAATTAAGAGGCTTTTTTTTTAAAGTAAAGACTACAACAATGCAAACAATAACGTATATTTTTATCTTTATGGCTCAGAGTTTGTATTGGACAGCATTAGAGCTGCATGTGGTCAGTAGGTGCATGTATCCATTCACTTCCACAGTTAATCAGCAGGATATTATTTAGCAATCATTTCAGGCATCTTAAGAAATAAAGAAAGCTTACTGGTGAAAATTTCAAACAAGGATGGCCAATATCATGATGTTGATACATATATATATATATATATATATATATATATATATATTTTTTTTTTTAATTATTTTTTTTTTTTTTTTTTTTTTTTTTTTTTAATTTTTTAATAATTTTGTTTTATAATTTTTTTTTTCACCTTAAATAAAATTGTTTTCCTCATTTTTT
>VUQK01002713.1:28290-50630 GCA_015106715.1 Bujurquina vittata
CACACCCCAGCACAGCGTCCCCTCCCTGGAATTAGTCCCCCCCCCCTTTTTTTTTTGTACAAACGGGGCCGATGATGGCCTGTACCAGAATGTCCGACGCGGATTAGTGATGTTTTGAGACTTGAGAGGTCAAACTCCGCCCCTAGTGTAGCCTCAAGTGCATTGCTGCTGTATGGCAATCTTCAATCCCTGCATGGCAAACTGTGTGCTGGCGGAAGGTCAGACTTCCAACTTGTCATGATGATGATGAGAGAAGACATCACATGACTGCAATGGTTTCATAATCATGCAGCACTGTGGGGACTAACCCCTGCGTGCGCTGTGTGCTATAGGCTGTCAGTCAAATGTCAAAAAGCACAGTACTGTTTAATGTCTTTGTTTCGAGTACAAGTCAAATCCCAAATGTGTAAATATTCCACAAGTGTCTTTGCAAGTCACATCAGACAAAGGGCTCCGTCCTTGTTCTTAGAATCTGTGAGCTGGCAGAGAAAACTGAGCCTAATACCAAACATTTTGTCAAGGAGCTTTGCAAATTTGCAAACCTTCTCTATCTGTGCGACTGTAATGCTGCAGTAAACAGCACATGCAGTCGCTAAAAAAATCAGGGCAGATGGAGGGCCTGGCAGGGGAAAGCCTGCCCAGCTGAGCAGGTTATAAGTGTACACAGGAAGACTCAAAGAGAGTGATGGTGCATGCAAACTGGAGTCAGCAAAAGTGCCACTAATTGGTGTGTCCTTCCCACACATAGGTTACAATGGATCTTTCCAGCACAGGAGAAAGTTTAGATGCTTAACTGTATAGCAAACTAATAGAGAAAAGGTGCTTGTCAGTTGCTTCTGTTTTCCTACTTTGAATATTTACATTTGTATATGTGAGTGCATGCACGTTTGTGTGTTTGTGTGTTTGTATCCACAGCATGTGGTGCCAGCCTGTGAAAAATAGTAAATCACTGTTTATGAGCTGTTACACTGAGAAGTCCTTGTTGATTCTGAGTCCAAGAATGAAATCTGTTCAGGAATATTAAACAGGCACTTTGTCCAGTAGCTCGCAGTTGCACACAAAGCTATCCCAGTGACTCACTGTAACTCTGACTGTAAGAAGTTGCACCTTCAGCAGTGATATTTAAAGTTTGACCCAGGATGATGCAGTGCAAATCAGGCATTACTATTATTCGCACAGACCCAGAATATATTTAGCTGTATATCCTTAAACAGATATAAAGATACGATTATAGTCTTTTTTTCTGACCCCACCTTGAGGACATTATGTGCTTTTTTCCAGCGGAATGTATTCTACTGTTAGCCTTCTCCAGCAATAGCACTGAAAGCCCCCTTGGGAGACATGAAAAGGTATTATTTATAAATACACCTGAAAAAACAAAAAAACAAAAAAACTCATAGGCTTCAAATTTATCCTGCTGAATGTTGCTCTGCTGAGTTTGCCTCAGACGGCCTGTCAAACTCATCTTAAATATTCTTCGGGTTATTTTTGGAGTTGGATGAACCTATTTTCTTTCTTTTCCAGCTTTCTGCACGTGTTGTACTGCAGCCTTCCCGCAGCTCATAGCCCTCCAGCATTGCCACCATAATGAGTGGTTATAAGGGGGAGTTGCATTTATACATCTAGTTTTTTACTATGGCACTCAGATTCTGAGACACCTAAAGACTGCTCAACTGACGAAGATTTATATTTTAAAAACAGTGTCATGCATATATTTGTCACATTGATTATGTGCGTACATATAACATATGTACACACACCTGTCAGGCATAACATTATGACCACTGACTGATGAAGTGAATAACACTGATTATCTCTTCATCATGGCACCTGTTAGTGGGTGGGATGTTTTAGGGAACAAGTGAACATTTTGTCCTCAAAGTCGATGTGCAAGCATAAGGATTTGAGCGGCTTTGATGGTGCCAAACTGTGATGCTAGAAACTGGGTCAGAGCATCTCCAAAACTGCAGCTCTTTTGGGGTGTTCACAGTCTGCAGTGGTCGATAGCTTTCAAAAGCAGTCCAAGGAAGGAACCAGCGACAAGGTCATAGGCGGCTAGTTAGTAAGTTAATTCTGGTTGTGATAGAAAGGTGTCAAAACACACAGTGCATTGCAGCTTGTTGTGTATGGGGCTGTATAGCTGCAGAACAGACAGGGTGCCCATGATGACCTCTCACCTACCAAGAGTGCCCGTAATGGGCACAAGAACATCCAAACTGGACCACGGAGAAATGGAAGACCGTGGCCTCGTCTGATGAATTCAATTATTCAATTTTTTTTTTAAACACCACATGGATGGTGCATGTGCGTTGCTTACCTGAGGAAGAAGGCAAGGCACCAGAGGCAGTGTGATGCTTTGGGCAATGTTGTGCTGGGAAACCTTGGGCCCTGCCATCCATGTAGATGTTACTTTGGCGTGTACCAACTACCTAAGCATTGTTGCGGACCATGCGCACCCGTTCTTGGAAATTATATTCCCTGTTGGCTGTGGCCTCTTTCTGCAGGATAATGCACCATGCCACAAAGCGAAAATGGTTCAAGGAGAGCACAGCAACAAGTTTGAGGTGTTGACTTGGCCTCCAGTTTCCCCAAATCTCAGTTCAATTGAGCATCTGTGGGGTGTGCTGGACAAACAAGTCCGATCCATGGAGGCACCACCTCACAACTTGCAGGACTTAAAGTATCTGTTGTTAACATCTTGGTGCAGCAGACCTTCAGGGGTCTAATGTAGTCCATGACATCACTTCTCATCATCTCATCTTTTGGTAAGTGGGGAGAACAATGCGAAACATGTACAGCTTGTGTCATTTTTTTATTATGGCAATAATGAAACAACTAAAAATAAAGTGCCTATCAAAGTTATTAGACCACCACCCACTGTGAGGTTTATACAGTACCACAGCTGACCTAAATTAACAGTAATGGTAATTACCAAAATAATTTTTTTATGTTTCTGTAATAGTTAATCTACCAGCATGCACGAGCTCTTTAATCAAAATGATATTTTTAATGCTAAAATATAATCATTTTTGTTATCCATGAATTTTCAAATTTTCAGTTAAAAAAAGGCAGAAGAAAATAGCAAATCACTATTATTTTTTGATTAAGCAGCCAAATTACAGTTACTATTTGTTAATTGCTATTGCCCATTCTCTTCTGACCTCTGGCATCAACAAGTTATTTTTCCTAGAGAACTGCCGCTCAGTGGATATTTTCTTTTCTTTTTTTTTCTTGTTTTTGAACCATTCTCTGTAAACTTAGTGAGAGAACATCCCAGTAGGGCTGCAGTTTCTGAAATACCCAGTCCAGCTTCTCTGGCACCAACAACCATGTCATGTTCTAAGTAATTTAATCATCTTTCTTCCCCATTCTGATGCTCAGTTTGAACTTTAGCAGACTGCTAAAGTCTGTCTGGGCCATGTCTACATGCCTACATGTACTGAGTTGTTGCCATGTGATTGGCTGATTAGATATTCGTGTTAACAGTTGAACAGGTGTACCTAACAAAGTGGTCATGAGTGTAAATGAATCTGAATATTACGCAAAGATAACTTGTTGTGTAACAATTTTTTTTCTTATACTACCAATAAATATATAATTTTTTTATTTACATTGCATGTTTAGAACTTCATTCATTTCAGCATCTTTATAATTTACAGATATATTTTCAGTATCTCTGGAGACTCTTCCAGGAACATGTAGGGGCACATTCCTTTAAATATTTACATTGCTTTCTTTAATACATGTCTTCCACGGAAGTAAACATTATAGTTAAGAGATTATCAAACACGTGAAACCCTTTGTGTTCATTAAAATCTCATTTTAAAAAAAAATCTGCATTACTAATTGGCTGTTTCCTTGTCACAGCCATCAGCAAGCTGGCAACATTTTGCATAAAATCATCTACAGGTCATCAGACTCTGGGACTGGGATGGGCTCCAGGGTAATAGTAGGTACAATCAGATGGGTGCCCTCAGATATCCATCCCTGAGCCGTCCTGTTGAAAGTGGGTCGCTTCATCCCTGTGTCCTGGAGTTCTGGGTATTTTGGGGGGTTCAGATCCACCTCAGGTAGTTTAAATGTGATGCCTCTGGGAGCTTTGTCAAAGCCACCATAAGGAGTGGCAACCCTGTAATTAAGATCAGTTCATGAATGACAATCTTTGCCGCGCTCAGCACTGAATCCTTAATATAGACTCATAGCTCTCTCACCGGTTGAAGCATTTGTATTCAGGAAGCTCTTGTTGTGGGTCTGCAGCTGGCATTTTTAGTTGAAGAGTTTCAGCGAGATCAGGGTTACGGAGGAGGGCCTCCTCCCATGGGGAGTGATAGGACTTGTGCGTAGCGGTGGGATTTAACTTCTCAGTAGTCGTTACTGTGAAGGAGAAAACCAGCAGAATCAGCCAACATGAGATCATGATCATGATTGTTCTAACGTTGCAACTGAACGATCTGTCAGATCGACTTGCTTTGGCGCGTTAACTCAGAGCTGTTTTCTTGAGCCTTAACGTTTTAAAGTGGACAGGATTATGAATAGATACCGCGCTTAGAGAACACTTAACGCAGGCAGACTGAGTTGTCCGTCATTATGATCTGAGGCCTTAAAAATAGTACATAGTTGAAGTGAGTGCTCATCATATAATGTGTCGACATGAGATGATATTGTGCTGAAGCCTCTTAGAGCAGGCACAGGGCTCTGTTTGCTATTGAAATTATCAAATTAAATGAAGCTTTTAAAGCTGCCCAGGTTGTATAATTAATCATATTCACATTTAGTGCATGATGTCCTGGTCTGAAAATCGGTTGCCATAAGATAAGACCAGCTGTTATGACTGTATGATACCAGTTGTCATTATCATGACAGCATTACATAATCAGTGGCTTTTATTTGACTGTGCAGCCTCGCAGCTTAATTTTAGTCTCATGTACGACGGAGGAAACATAAAACAAAGTAATCCATTTCAAAACTGCATCTTTGATTAAGCTTTCTTTCTTTATATATTTATGTTACTATATTTAGTCTCTAACCTAATCTTAATGTTCCCTATTGTATAAAACTCTTACTTACTAAACTGCACAATTACCTGAATCTTTTTTTTCTGCAATATTTCCATTGGCTGGTGGCTCCACCTTTATTTCCACACTGTGTGTGTTCTCATTCAAAATGTCACTCTGCAAAACAGAATAAAGTGCATTGTATTTTCCTGTAGAAATACACACACACACACACACACACACACGCACTAACATGCACTGATAAAAAGGGAAACAGCTCCTCAGCAAAGTGCCTGAGCAGCCTTGCAGGATGCAAATGGCACAAGGCACATGTCTCTGTTATCATCCATGTGTTACAGCACTCTTTTTTCAAGAGCAAATATTCTGATAAATGTACACAGACACCTCTAAAAATGTTCTTATTCAAGGACTAGAGACAGCAAATAAAAAGTAAATAAAATGACTAACTAACACACAAGTTGACTTACGTTGAGCAGCGTGTTTGCCTCATTTTGAATACTTTCAAATGTATATTTTTCAGATCTCCTCTGGCGCATTTTGAAAAGCCGAGAACCTCTGTTGGAAAGCAGAGATAACTCCTCCAACATGATGTCTTTAGGAATGCTGAGCTTCTTTCCAAGGTCCATAACGTCACCTGTCCAGCAACAAATACGACAAAAACTATAAAAAATAAAGAAAAAGGCAATCTGTCGTGAAAGATTTACAACATCAGTAGGTTAAATGTCTTCATTATAGTTTACATCATGATGAGACAATATTTGTCCAGACCAATACTCCATATTTTTTATGTATTATTTAATTTTTCAACTTTGTGTTTTTCATGGTCGTTGTCATGATCGGTTAGTTTAAAAAAGGGCTGCAGACAAAGGCCAATAGTAACCAACAGTAATAGTAGCCAATAGCTGACTTTCCCGTACACCAACCAGTTGGTGATTGTGGCTCTAGCCAGATGGTCTTAAAGCTGAAAATGTTGGCTAAAGAGTATAAATATACACAAAATAATGTCCTGTAGTACATTATTTATGTCCAATTTGTCCACTTGGTTGGGTTTAGGTGAGCTCATAAGATAATGAGTCAAAAAATGTATCATTTCAGTTTTTTAAGCCTTGTCATGGAAAATGAATTGCTCTCATTGTACTTGAGGTTCAGCTTTGGTTGTACGTGATGCTCCGTCATCCACGTGTACAGACAGAATGTACCCCAGCTGTCACAGACCTTCACGTTCCCCAAACAGCTGTTGGCCCTCACGACTTCCCTCCCCTTTGACACCCACCCAGAAATAGACCTTTGAAATGACAAAGACTTAACCACCGTAGGTAGTAAATCATCCCCTTAGCTGATTTATGGCAGTCGCTGGAGAGCAGCCTTGACATTTTGCACTCTGAGTACAACGGACTTTCTCTTGTGTTTGTCTGCCGAGCCTCAGCTCTAATATCATACCGCTGGTACCATGGACCTCTTGGCATATAGCTGCGGCACGCTTCTTCCTCTCTCCAGGTGGCATTGTACAGAATTGTGACATTGCGGCTTTGGCGAGGTTGGCTGAACTCAGCAGGACTGGAAATACATACAGGACACAGGATGAAGTTGTTCTGCCAGAATCATAAAGGACTTTTATTTTTTTGTTCATATGTTGGTAGAGCTTTGTGTTTGTTGAGATTAAACATAAGGCCACCTATGAAATGGAGAATAGTGAAAGATCACTGAATAAAACTCAAAATATATTCATTCAGTGTTAATTGCCTTCCTTTTGTGGTACATTATTCACTAGTAAAACATGTATATAGTTTTGAGTCTATGTCCCATTTGCTGTTTGCATATATTGTAAGTTTAAGATGATTTGGACGGTACACTACTTATGTCTTTTTAAAATAAACTCTGCAGGCCTAACATTTAAAGATTACAGATTATTGCATAATCAAAAAAGCTCCACTGTGCATGCATTTCTACTGTACCACATACACAATTATTAAATCTCTTTTCATCACTGCACCAGTTTTTGAGTACGTGAGCAAACGTTAGTGGCATCCCCTTTAATTTTGCTTAAAGGTCAAGGATAAATACGCGTTCTAAGTTTGTACCATAGCTGGACACAATCATAGTCCCGCACTGCAAATAAAAGTGCTCCAACATGATACCAAAAATATTTCTCTCAGGGATTTTGGGTTATTTGGTTTCAGTGTTATTTTTAGGTTTACTTTGTTGCTAAATTCAGAATGAGATCAAAGCTGGTGTACCTCTAAAAATACTTTTTAGAAACTCTGAAATGTTGAATAGCTCAGTTGTGCCCTGTGCTGTTGACATTGCAGGAAAATGTTAAAAATATTTCCCATGCAATAAAAATAAAAGATAGACAATCATTGAGATTCTTGAGACAGAAAATATATCTAATGGTCTAATAAACTGTCAAATATCCTAAATATTTTCATTAGGAAAACGTAAATGTTAGATGGTGTCAAATGTAATTTTCCAAAAGAGCTGTATGAATATAATCACAGCCATACATTCACAAAAAATGCTTGATGAGGCTTGCCTGTACCTGGGATAGCGTCCTTTAGGGTGCAACCTGTATCCTTGAAGAGGAGACACGGAGACTCAGGGGTCAACCTACAGTAGGTAGTTTGATCTTCCCTGATCTTCACACTCCTGGACACTAAAGCCAAACTGTGAGTGTGTCTCTGTGTCTGTTGTGAGTGGAATGCAGCTTACATCAATAGGCTAAATTTAACCTGCCAAACACTCAAAACCAATCTCAAACACCATGGGGGCAAGGATCACTATCAGGGAGAGAGAGAGAGGAGAGTAAAGGATGGACTGCACACCCACATGCCCACTGAGACTGTTTGAGGGTAACTCCTGTCTCTCAAATCTTTAAATTCAACACAGCTGTGTAGGCTGACCTAACCCTTGAGATACTGAGCCTTAAACTGGTTGTTAATGCTGCGTGTATACTTCTCCCTTCAAACTGAGTTGTGTTGCCATCATTATGTGTAATTACTCACTTTGGATAATGATACACAGATAAGAGAGGGGTGTTAAAGGTATGATGGTCCTTTGCCAAGAAGGATTTTATGTCAAAGTCATTATTCTGGCAGTTAAAGCTGTTGCAGCGTTACACACATACTGACCGTTTAATCTTTTGAAAAATCTGTGACGTCTGGAAGTATAAAGCCGAATGCAGAGCCTGTCAGCTCAGTTTTTAAAATCAGCACCAGTATCAGCAGGATGTGTTATTATCCTATAATCTGAACTGAAAACGCAGAACAGAGGAATTAAAATATTATATATCAGTGGACTTCTCAGAAACCAGTTACAGTCCGAAACCGCATTTAAAGTGTGTGTTTCTCTTTTATTGCTTGTGTTTAAAAGTGAAAACAATGACACTGCACACGGTAAAAGCCCAACTTTAAATTTGCACACGTCATGTGGAAACTGTGGTACTCAAGGACAGCATCTGCTTCTGTTAACACTTTAACACCACACAGTGTCTGATCAAAGGTGGGATACTTCATGAATCATTCATTCATGTTAAAACATAAACACAATAAAAGCAAAAAAAATAGGCAACATACAGTTCAACAGTTTAAAAAACACTGATTGTGCATTTCCTACTTGTATGTACTGTGGCCCATACACTTGTTTCTAAAAGACAGCCAACAAAAAGTGAGTGAAATGAAAGGAAATGATTAGTGTCACTGCATTAGGATGAGAGAAAGTCTGATTATTATAGGACGAGTGATACCTTTAATTACAGCAGTGTTCATTTTAACTTATGTTAACGCATGCATTTGTCTTAAATGCCACTGTGTTGTAAAACGTCCCATCAAAGCTGAGCTACTATCTCACATAATCATCACAGTACGTTCTTACGTTAAACCACGTGATTTCTCATATCATGAACATAGCCATCCATCCTGCCATAAATGCAAAACCTACATAACAAATAGCTTAAACTGTGCCAAAGCCTACTCGTGCCATACAGTTAACATACGGAAGTCTATCTGCTTGAGATAAGTGCGCTTTTCTGCATTTTATATTTACTATACTTTGAATGAACATCTGCGCCCTATAATGTTAATCTAATTTATTATTTTCTTTCTTTTATATCCGCCTTTGTCTCAGCGGTTTTAACTTCACTGGACTTCACTGTACACAGGAGAATACTTTGTTGGACTGGAGCCTTGTGGCATGTGCCCGATACTGGCCCTAAGAGGCTGGGCAGGTCTGAAGGGAGGCCCATAGAAGGCTGGTTTCTCAGGTGAGAATGTCCTGTTCTTGGTAAGAGCATGAAAAGCAGGAGCCTCATGATGATAATAACTCTTGCTGACAGGTGCAGGATCAAGAGACACCCTGCGCTTCCATTCTTCTGGAGGCTCTGGCAGAGATCCCCGGTGCTCTGCAGCTTTGACATTAGTAGCGGCAGATGAGGGGAGAAACAAAAAGGCTTCATCCACTGAGCCGAGGGGGCTTCTTGAAGCTGCCTCCCATGGTGTCGGTGGTTTGCAGACTTTTTCTTGAAATGATGTTTTCCTGTGCATTGGTTCTATCCCAGGTGTGCTCACAGGTGACAGAAGTCCACGAGAAGGCACTGAATTCAGTCTCTTGGGTAGGCTCAGGGAACGAATTCTACCAAATCCCTGAAAGAAAAGCACAAACTCGTTGGTTGGTGTGACAGACTCTGCTGCCACCCTGTGGCTTTTCTGAAACATGGAGCACTTTATAGTGTGCTGATATTTTAAGTCTGAGTGCATAAAGAAATGCTATCAACTGCACAATAGTCATTTTTCATATTACCATTATTATTATTATTATTATTTCATTTTAAAAACCTGTAATGCTTTCTGATTCCAAATGAAATATGGCATAAAAATCCAATTCCAGGGACTGAAGGTAGGTTTGGAAAAGTAATAAAAGGCCCTTATTTTACTGGGCTAAAGACACAGTCTTAAATGTACTGGTGGCTGTTTCTAAGTAAAGCTCACTAAAAGGAGATTATCCTTGAATTATCCTATGGCAAAACACTACATGGAAGCACATCAGGACAAGATTCAGCCCTGAGAGTGTCAGTTATTGAAACTATTAGTTTTGATGCTTGAGGTGGAATGCAATAAAACAAAGAGGCACTATTTAAGGCCACCGGTGACCCTGGTCTGCATGAGGATTAAGATCTCATGCTTCTTATAGTCACTACCTCTGTCCTTAATTAGGATCCCTGTTTTTGTGATTGACTAAAATTGACCTATACAGCTGTCTTTCTTGTCTGACAGTGGTGTATATTTGATATTGTTGTGGCTACATGCTACATGATGTACTGCAAATGATAGATGATGAAAATGATGCATGTACTTGATGTTGCACATTTGTGGTGAGTGAAGCTATAATTGCTGCGTAGGTATATTTGTTTTTCTGCACCCTGCACCCTGAAGAAGGAATAAACTGATACGAGTGGCTGTATTTTTAATGTATTGAGCCCAGTAAAGTAAAGGACTTTTAAAATTTTTAAAAATCTATCTTAAGTGCACGAACTTTGATTTTTTTTTAAAGACATTTTTTGGTCATTTCTTTTTCCATTTTTCTTTTTGCCCTTCCACAAGCACCAGAGGTTCGAGGGGCAGCAGTTGTGGTAATTTGTTTCTGAATAAAATGGATTGATATTGATTAAATACACTTGCACCATCTTTTGGAAAGTCCCAATTCAACATTATGAAGCAATTTCCAATCTGTAGAACATTTTTAATTTTTCCTATGAATCCCATTGAAATGTCCAAGTGAAGCAAATGTATGAAAAATATCTTATGTGTAAAATTCATAAATCTGAATTATGAGAAACATTAACACTAAATGAAGACAATTTCATAACTTACCTGCTGCTGGTTTATGCACCTTGAAACAAGTACAGTAATAATATAATTGAAAAAGATGAAAAAACTTTGCATGGAACTATTTTCTCTGCCAAATTGTCTACAGGAGAAATCCTGCTTGAATTAGAATTTGCATGAGAATTAAATTATTTACTTTTATTTATGTGTTTATTTTGGGGTATCATGTCAAAATTTCAAACTAGGTGTCTCAAGATTTCAAATTACTAATTAAAACTTCTGAGAAAATAACTCAAAATTGGGGAAATAACTTAAAAATTTGAGCTATGAAGCCAAAATTTTAATAATAATTTTAATAATAATGGTTGGCAAAAATATATATATTTTTCCAGTGGCTAAGACAAGCTTATATGTACCTCTCCTCAAATTAAAGGTGGACAGAGTCATGCTGTGAACTGTGTGATGGGATAAGAATAATACAGGTAGGTAACCTAACAGAGAGAGGGTGATTTCAATCAAATATCATCTACATGCAACAAGCACTTCAGAGGTTAGGAAATGTGTTGTGATTGTCATATTTTAATGCTTGATTCATGATTATTTCTATGCAATGCTTATTGTTGTAGTAACAAAAGGTTTGTGGGTATATGAAACCGCTGAAACAACTCAAACCTCAAGTTGACCCAAGCCTTACTTTAGATGCCTCTATGCTGCATATATGATTTACCATGATAGAAGCTCATGACATGCTGTCTATGAACCTTTAGAATAGCAGAATCAAATTCTGCTTACACAAAAATCTATATTTTTAGGGCTGAGATCATAGTTCCAAACTTTCAACATTCAGAGCTTAAGATGGAAAATCTGTGACAAAAACATACATGTACAGCTATGTGAAAGATGAAGTCATAAAAACCAAAGGTGCAATAAAAGTGAGCCACTTCTGTGTTAAAGTGTCAGGCAGTGAGAAAAACAAAGAAGGAAAGAAACAGAGAAGTCATTGGTGACACACATATGAAGAACACAAGTGGGAGGAAAGAGAAATTTAATAGCAGTGCTGAGTACAAGAAGTGCAAACACTGATATGTCCGAAAGATAAAGGGACAAAGAGCCGGAGCAGATGTTTTCCTCTTTTCACTTTGAGTTGCTAATAATGTGAACCAGTAGCAGAACATTCAAACCTCTGTGATATTTTCGCTTGTTTCTCAAGACTTTTCTGACCGGTGAATAACTGGCCATGATGAGAAATATCTGCATAAAAACCATTTTAAAGACATTTTAGATATCAGGTCACAACCAAAGTGAATGCTTTTCGTTGCTCTAATCCCATCAAAGTCTGGAATGAGACTGAAGCAAATGCAAATTGTTTCCCCAAATGCACGAAATGATTATAAATATCTGGCAAATGCCTTTGTACATGTGAGTTACCATTATCTCAGATAACAGAATAATAGAAATAAACAAGGAAAACAAAATCAAATTTGATTGGGGTAAACACATGTAACAATAATGGTTCTGTGTTTGATTTGTATCGTTTCGGGTTTCACTGATTACAACTTTTACGTACAAATTGCATGTAATCTTATATCTAAAAAAAAGACTAGAGACTGCAGTACAACAAGCCTCTCTGCACACAGAATAGCACATCCTTTTTGCTTTTCCTTTTTTTTTCTCCAACTGTCAGGGAGATTATATCATGTGCTTATTTATCCATATTTTTTTTTTTTTAGCTTATATTGAATTTATGTGTCACAGTTTTAAAATAGCTTAGCTGTCCCTTAAGCTGTTTCCTTACATTGTCAGCTAAGCAGATCCTTATAGCTGCAATCTGTAAATGATTTCAGTTGAGTCCTACATTTAGTGCAAAAACTATATTTCCACCTGTTAAGACACTTCAGAGGCCGCCAAGTTGCAGATGTAACTATGCGATCACTATCTCAGTGTTGACGATACCAAAACAAGACTATGTACAGTATTACAATTAATGTAGCATGGCTACAGGCCTCCAGTGTTTGCTCATCACCACTGGCTTCTTAGCAGAAAACTTTGGCCGAGGAGCCAATTGACGTGCGCCTCTAGCAATAAGAGATGCGGGAGAGAAAGCTGAAGCTATGCTCTCAGCAGCAGATGACTGCTGGGAGGATGTGCTTGCAGGCCTGGCGTTTTGTGCTGGCTTTTTGGTTGTGTGACGGGCTGCAGGTGCGGCAGTGTGCTTTTCATTCATGTGGTTGCCAGTTGCGAGAGGTTCAGCTGATCTTGTATTTGGGGCAGAAGAACTTTGGGAACTTACCGATCCAGGAGACTTAGTTGGGGCTTCTGTTTTGCTTTTAACAGCAATGTCATAGGTATGGTAAGGAGAATGAGCTGAGGCAACTCTAAGTTTAAGGTTTTTGGTAACCTCAAACTTTGACACTGGGGCTGGTTTGGAACTGGGGCTGAGACTGGGGCCGGGGGCGGGGCTGGGGCCAGGGCTAGGGCTTTTGGCTTCAGGAACCACATTATATTTGAAAAGTGACGAGTCCAACTGATAAGGCTGATGTTTCATTATATCTAAAGAGTTGAGGTGCTTGGGGGCTGATTTAGATTTCTCTTTGGTCTTGGGGTTGATTTTGGGGCTTGTGGAAGGGGGTTGCTTGGCTGCAGGGTAAAAAGGAGAAAGAAGGGGATTGTATGATAATGGAGGTGGTGCGCGAATATTCGACGAATACCGCCAAGAGTTTGGAAGGGACGAGGTTGGGGAGGGGGATCTGGTTTTGCTTGCTTGCACTGTTTCAGCATCGACAATAAACTTCTCCATGCGGGACTGTCTTTTGGCAAACAACTTTGCACCTTTTCCAGCCATGGTGGAACCATCGCCAACCTGACTGGGACCTCTGTTTGAGACGTGACCCTTCGTAGAAACCTCTGGTGCTTTTGATGAGTGGATATATGACTTCCCTGTTTGTGGTGGGCAAGAGGCAATTGAATGCGGAGCACTATCTGGCATATTCTTTGACTGTGGACTGTGGGCCTGCATACTCACAGGGGATCGTTGCGGCTGTTGACTCCAGCTATTTGTGGTTGGCTGAAGATGAAGCTGAGAAGAGGAGGTGACTGGAGCCCAGGCATTAGCAGGTGTTTGAAGTGTTGCCTGAGTTTGATCTGCTGCCCAGCGGTTGGCCATCTGTTGAGGCTGAGCCCAGTCTTGTTGCTGCAAGTAGTGCTGGCTATGAGGACCCACAGGACTATGTGAAGGTTGTGAAACTGGACTTCTTGGTGTAATATAGGGCTCGTTGGAGGGACTCCTTCTCATCCATGGTGGGCAGTTTGGGTTGATGGCGGGTTTTGGGGCGACTGGAGGGGGGTTCTTGAGTTTTATTGTTCGGGGTTGCATGAAGTTACAGGCTTCAGCACCTAGACTAAAACAGTCTTCCTCTGACTCAATATAAGACCTCCTTTCCCCTTTGATTTGAGTGTGAAGATGTGAATCTTGTGCTGGCCTTGATGATTGTTTATTAGTTGGTTTCCGTTTTGATTCTGGTAGGATGCCAGTTTTGATGGCTGGAACAGATATTCGTTCATCTCTTGAGGCTATAATGTCTCCAGTTGGAGACCAAACCAGTGGGTTAGTGTTAATAGGCACAGGCACTTTAAATCTTGGTTCTTGCTTCTTTGTAACTGGAACAACACTCCCAGGTGTGTGGGGAGAACTTGGGCTATCTTGAAATCCCAGAAAAGGCTTTGCAGTTCTGTTTGGCACCAAGGGTTTTGGCACATTGGACAGGTGGTTCATCTGTTGAAAATCGTCTTGGTATTCTCCATGCTGCTTGAGATTTGCATCCACGTAAAGCTGATCAGCCTGATCAGCACGCACATACATTTCCTCAGTGTCATAAACATTGTGTGCTTCTGCACATTCGCGTACTGTTAGTGCCTCTACAGGCATTCCTTTACTCCTCAGTTCTTCATGCTCTGACACAATTTCATCTATTCGTTTGCGCCGCTGGGCAAACATCAAAACTCCCTTCCCTTTTGTCTCTGGTAGAGCTTCCATTTCTCGAGCACTCCCCCAATTCAGACTCAAATTATGCTGCTGATGATAAAGAGAATACTGCTCCTCTAACTCAGAATCACTCGTGGCCACAAAGTTATAACCGGCTGATCTGACGTCTTCAGTTTCCTCCTCTATTTGGTCTTCGCTGTCAAGCTTGTTTTCACCCGTTCCGTAACTCACAAGCGTGAATTTCTTGACTCTCTGCCGACGTTTTTTGAACAGCAGGGCTCCCTTATTTCGGGGGTTTGGTGCATCAGTTAGAAGCCGAGCAATTCTCTTACATTTAGACTTGGTCTCGTTGACATATCTTTCTGCTTGGCTCTCGCTGTGACTGAACCCTGAGACAAAGAAAAAGATGAAAGGAGGCACAGAGAGGGTGGGAGAGAGGCGGGGGAGAGATTAAAACAAGTTGAAATTGCAACATAAACCATAAGAAAATGTGATTTTTAATGTTTTTTATTTACACAGTACTTAACTGGTCATCGCAGAGGAAAATATAATAACTGTGAGATTGATAGTGCCATTAGGATTGGCCACTAATGCAAGCATGACAGGTAAGACACAATTTCATTTCCCCCTGCTGAAGCAAGCACACTAATAAAAGCATCATATTTACTTACAGCTAACTTTTGAAGGGGGGGGGGGTCCATAAGGCAAGAAAAGTGAGGAGCTCACTTTCCACTGCAGTCAAGGCTTAGGATCGGAAAAGGGATCAGGTGACCGGCCAGGGTGACATATGCTGGTGTCTGTCAAATTTGTTTCTGCCAGCCTCATCATATGGTCATATTTTATTCTTATCCTGCTCTGACTATTAAAGTCATGGGTATTCTCCCAGTACGTTCACCTCAAATAGACCGTATATTACAGCTCGGAAATAGCAGCACCCACAGTGCTTTGTCAATGTTATTTATCAATTAAATCTGCTCTTTTGAATCAAGTGACAACTACAATAAGTATAGCCTAAAATATCTGTATTTAACTTTATTTTCTGACTGCAATTTGTGCCTCATTGGCCACATTTAAAGCAACCAAATTATATTTTAACTATTCATAAATCACTTAATTAATTTTTTTTAAAAAAAAGCTTCTGCTGCTGTGCAGTTTGCAATACTACCTTTTTCAAGATATTAAAGGAGGGAAAAAGATCAATACTTACGTGTGTACCTTGTCCTGTGCCTGTCTGGTCTGCACAGATCTGTTTCAGACTCTGAGTTCCACTTCTCTGCCTGCTCAGCACCCTCATCTGAAATTCCAAAGGAGACAGAAGCAGGAGGTGCTTCGCTGCTCCCTCCTTCCTCTGAAGATTCAAGCTTGCTGTTCCCAGTCTCTGGGCCCTTTCTATTAATGCCTCCCTGGGGGTGTCCTGTGGTCAGGGTCAAGGCCACGGTCATATCAGCAGCACACCCAAGAGAGGAGAAAGAAGACTGGGAATGTGGCCGTGATATCTTGCCAGCATGATCCTCAGAGTCTAGGCGCTCTGAATGCAAGGACGTCTGTGAGACTCGGATGTGAGGAGACTCTGTAGTGGACTCTCTTGATTCACTCAGGTAGATGTCATCTTCTTCTTGGTATGAAACTTCCTCTTCACTTCCAGTAAGTTCAGGCAGGAACTGTTGCTCACCTGCAGATTCCCAGTCTTGAAGGTGTTCTGGGGAGTCGGAGTCAGGGTCAGACTTGGGGATATGAGTATTTTCTGGGTCCAAGGGGTACTCTGTTTCGCTGACTTCCTCTTCATTATAGGATCCAGACACATAAAACTCCTGGGACCCATCTGACCCTGACCAGGGGCCCAAGTTATCGCTGCGATCTTGATCTTCAGATTCTGGTTCCATCTCTAATAGTGTTTCACAGTTTCCTGGGTTTCACCAATGATACCTTTATTAAGACAAGGACAAACAACTTAAGGCTAATAAACCTTTTCCCTTTAGGCATAGATTTCAATATGACAAACTGTTTTAGTGCACATATTATATAAAAAAAAACACCCTATAAGGTCTACCTTGGCTATAACTCATTTTTGTATTTGTTTTCTGTTCAGCTCAAGAGATTTCAGCATTCAATGACCTTTGTAACATTAGTGATTACCATGTTATTTCATAAATTATTCCTATCCCCAATAGGAAGTGAAGCTCTGCTGTGGCTGTTTCAACAGAGCTGCCATTGCTGTAAATGGAATGGTATGTAATATCATGGGGGAAACAGCATTCACATCCAAGAGCATAAGCAAAACAATTGGGTGGCTGTTTGCTGAACTTGTGTTTATACAAAGAGATTTCTTTTCCCTCCGCTGTCCCCATCTGTCACAACAACTCCGATCTCTGTCTCTGCCTTTCCATGTAAGAACTAAATCTCAGAGACCTCCTTCTCCTCTGTTAAAGACAATGTTTGTTTTCACTTGTATTAACTTATTTTTCTTTTTTTGTAATCAGTTATGGATAGAAATTTACCATAAAAAAATAAAAAATCAGTCTTCTTCAAAACAGCTGTAAAAGATGGCCAGATCAGGGTTCCGAGGGGGGAAGCTGTTTGCAGAGCAGCAGGGAGCTCTAAAAATAGTTTTTACTGAGAATAAAATTATTTTATTCGAAAACACATTTCCTAACATCTACCAGGAGGTGGCGCCCTCACACTGTGACACAGAAAATGAACCTAAAGCTTTTATATTATATTATATTATATTATATTATATTATATTATATTATATTACATGCCATGCTGTGACACAACATTGATGTGCTTCAGTTAGCCTTTGTTTAGTCAGCCTAAAGTAAGTATGAGCTGCAGAAACTTTACACTGAGTCTCACACAGTACACTGTACATAAGTGCATTCACCTAAAGAAAACAAAAAAACAAGTTCATTCATAATCCACTCGTAACCACATATGTCAGTACAAGAAAGCCAACTTTCTCTTACACACAGAAACAATTTATATGAGTTACATTTTTATAAGAGACTGCTTCACTACATGCAGGATTTCAAAGATAAGCTACATTTTATGGAAAAAATGCTTTTTCTATAGAGTACTGTCTTATTTATGTTCATCTTACAAGTGGTTAGCTGGAGTTAGAGGAATAGGCATTTCACTCATCAAAGTCTGGGAAGGTTTTCCTGGTGGGATATGGTCATTAAATTTTGCATCACATTTAGGAGTTGCCATAATGGCAAAATGATGGCACCAGAGAGGAACTTATGAAGTGTCCAAAAACAATGTAATCTATAACCTGTAGAAATGTTTTTTTGTTTTTTGTTTTAAATACTAATCTCCTCTTCAGATTTTGAAATGTCTTCTGAACAAATATTTCTGGTTTGATTGCAGCAGTGGTGAATTAATCACTAAAAACAATTAACATCCAAAGATCATTCATTTCCAACTCAAAGCCATGTGCAGCTGGATGGGAGGAATGGTAAATCTATTACCTGATATGATAATGATAATGACAGTGACATTAGTCTTCAGCTGTGCATACAACGTTGAGTCTTTAACTCTTTTTTTTTACTGTGGAGATCCTTTCTTTTGATTATTTATTTCATTAGCTGCTCTGTTATTAAGAAAATACAGGCTGATAATTGACTTTCATGTCACTGCATGTATGTTGTGGCATGGTCAGAATTACTGGGATTAATTGGCATTTTATTTTGTGTGTTAGCATGCATCAGGGGTGGATTTTGTTCTGGCGTACTATGACATTTTATGCTGCAGATCCCAGCTGCTAGTCGAAATATTTTTATGATACTAAACGTATTTTTAATTGTGAGTATTAAAAATATATCACACTCAACATGACACACTTTCTACTCTATGGCTCCCTTTAGGAAACAAAGAAGAGCACACTGAAATATTATTTAATATAGAAAACACACAAACAACTACAATATTTAATGTGTAACTTAGCTTGCGTGTATTTTTCATTTAGCTTTTACTGTTCTTTTAAATAAATAAATAAATAATTAAATTTCTAGAACCTCTGATTGGACCATGTATTTTTTAGTAAAGGGCCGTTGTTGGATTTTGACAATTTAATAAATATAAAGTACCAGTCAAGAGTTCGGACACATTTGCCCATGTAAGTATGTCCAAACTTTTAACTGGTACTGTAAATTCTGGAGAAGGCCCCCTGGAGCAGACTCAAAACATGCTGGAGAGATTATGTCTTTAAGTTGTCTTGGGAATGCCTCTGCGACCCCCTCAATTGCCCTTCGGGGATGAATAAAGTTTTCTGAATCTGAATCTTGCAGAGTTGAAGGCGGTGGCCGGGGAGAGGGGAGATTTGGCCATCTCTGCTTAGACTGCCACTCCCATGCCACAGACCTGAATCAGCTGTGATCAGAAGTTTA
Source organism: Bujurquina vittata (assembly GCA_015106715.1). Lineage (NCBI taxonomy): Eukaryota > Metazoa > Chordata > Actinopteri > Cichliformes > Cichlidae > Bujurquina > Bujurquina vittata. The sequence goes on from VUQK01002713.1 coordinate 47,495, forward strand.
CATAAACTCATCATGACTTTAAAACACAAGAATTGGGTTCTTTTTTTGGATTTTCGCTTATCCACGTGGGGCCAAATTGAGTGCTCAAATATATATATACACTCACGTAAATCTTTTAATAAGTGGTGCTGACGGTTCTATAATGTCTTTTAACTTGACAAAGTCAAGGTCCTATTAACTTCTTGTTGGTGATCACGATTGTCTACAAGTGGCAGTTTTTCTTTACTGGCATACAAATAATTTTTTTGACAGCAGGACTTAACACAGTGAAGATCTAAGAAGGACAACAGTAGATTTGCATAAGCTGGGAAGGTCTCTTGGAGCCATTTCTAAATAACTGCTGAATCAAAGATCATTAGTTCAAGCAATTGTACGTAAGTACAACTTATTCTGATGTTTCACCACTTTTCCAAAGTCTGGAAGAAGACTCAAATGAGAACAAAATTGGTTAGACTGTTCAGGAACAAGCCAGGAACCACCAAGGCTCAAGCCTGCCATGAACTGGAAACTGCTGGAATACCAGCATCACTGCCCACAGTGAAACAAGGTTTATATCGACGTGGACTGAGAGGGTGCTGACCAAAAAAGAAGCCACTGCTTCAAAATGGACACCTTCAAGCTGGACTGATTTGCAGCTGACCACATGGACAAGCCCTTATGGAGAGAAGTTTTATGGTCAGACAAGAGGTATGTTTTGGAGGAATTAAGATGAGGCTTTCAAACCTAAGAAAAGAAGTAACTAAGCACTTCAAATGAACTCTAACAATTCTACCAAGAAGAGTGCTCAGATATCCAGCCAGAATTATGCCAGAAGTTTATTGATGGCTACAAAGTATCTGGTCAATGTGTAATTTACTGAAGGGGCATTTAACCAAATATTAGCAGGACAGTACATACTGTATGTATTTGAGACTGTATGTATACTTTTGACCGTGTGAGGACCAGAGAAAATCCAAAATAAATTCAAATGTGTGCACCTAGTTTTTAAAGTCATTAAAGATGTATGCACTAAAATTATTCCACCGTGGAGAAAGAAAAGTTCAAAGAAGTCATTAAAAGCCCCAAATTACCATGACATTCGTGCCCGTGATGAGTGTTTGTAGACTTCTGACCACAACTGTACATGATCACGTTTTTGCATGAGGGTGACTCTATTACAAGAAAAAAGTGCATTTACTGTTTACCACTGCAGACATAATAAATGCACACATTACTGGACTGGAGCCTGGAGATCATTAATCCTTACAGAAATTATTTTTACTATACTCTTACTATACAAAGAACATAGAACACGTGCAGCTGCAGGATTACTAAAACTGTAAGGCCTCTTGCACACTTGCCACATTTTGTACACTGTCCCATTCCACTGGCTTATCTTCACACTTGGTTCCACTTCACTTTAACACTTCACTATCATTAAATCTGACTTTGCTGCAACAGGGATTTTCTTTTTCCAAGTATGGCAGTAATCTCAGCCTGTTGACTTATTGCCATGGAAACAGGGAGTCAGCATCCTTGACTAAGGACTGAACTCTTGGTCTGGAGGGCAACCCCCACCAGGACCAAGCTCTAGCGGATTAGATGTTTCCATATTCTTACATAATTAGTCAGTCTAATCTCAACCATTAATAAGAAACATGTGGAGACATTTTCATCAGTACCTGCAGATAGATTTTTATTGCTTAGTCTAAGGGCCTTATGATAAAACAAAAAATCAGCTGAACCCACAAAGATCAACAGGAACCCAGCAATTTGTATTTACTAATTTATATATAAACTTTAAACTTGTGCTGCTGCATTTTTCCAATTTTCTAATGCAGAGAAGAATGGAAATACAGACAAAAGGTTAAAACACTTTAGTGTTCGTGACATGAAAATAAATGCAGCACCTTTCTCTATTATTATGAATGAAGATTTTAATAAAATTAAATCAAATCACTTACAATAAGACATCTTTAAGAGCTCTTAAAGAAAGATCATTTTCCAAACATTAGCTACTTACATTATCCATCTCTGCACCTGATGCCCAGCTCTGGCAGCTTCACACCTGTCTGTTCAACTGGGAAAAAAAATGGTTCTGAGTGTTGGTTATCCTGCAAAAAGCTCATATGTAGCCTCGGTCATTCATGTATGCTGCTGTATTTAAAGAGAGAGAAGAAGAGGTGTTCCTAACCCACCCCCATTGCCACGACACAGTTCAGTTCATTCAGAAGCCGCAAGCTGACATAATGAACTTGTTCTTAAGGCTTAAGATATTTTTAAATTCACCTGAAACACATTTTCAGTTTAGTATCTGTGTTTGTTTGATTAATTAAAATAAATTACTGCTTGAAGAGAGGAAAATTAAACTAACTGCAGTAATACTAACAGACTGCCATGTGCACAGTCACAGATATACTACATGGTGTTTTTATATGAGTGTAGCTTTACGGTTATTTACTCTTTGTTGTCAAAATGATGTTTAAATTAGACTTAATAAAAAATTTTAAAATCAGGGAAAAGTTTCAGGATATCTCAGCTGAATGGTAAACAGATTATGTAAGACTGCTGTTCTCACTGATGGAATGACCGTAAATGGAACTAAATCTGGTTTTGCAACTGTGGTTTGCTCATGGTTTCACTCATTTAATAATTTTTCTTCCAGCAAAGAATCTTCAGCAAGTAAAATCACACATCAAAGGCTTTGCAGGAAAATATACTTCACATATTACATTACAGTATATTTTCTTTTTGTTAAAAGCTACTCTCAGAAAAACTAGGTGTTTTTCATTGTCAGTCTTTTTTTTTCAGCCATTGTGAAATGTTGACCTTTGCCACGCATACAGTCATATGAAAAAGTCAAATTTAAAGTCATCTAAAAAATAAGGTTTACAAAGGACTCTGTGCTACGGAAGCCGAGAACGGCCATTGTCCCTATAAACTTTTTTCCAATGGTTTTCTCGTGATAACGCGTTATTTATCTCGTTATCACGGGATAACGAATACCGTTTTCCCGAGATAACGAGATAAATAACGCGTTATCACGGGAAAACGAACTTTGTTTTCTTGAGATAACGAGTTAATTTACCGATGGTTTTCTCGAGATGATTATATTTTATTGAATGCTCATGATCAGTCTCTCAATGTTCTTAAAACC
>VUQK01002716.1:15803-27259 GCA_015106715.1 Bujurquina vittata
AACCTTTGTGTTCTCATAATAATAAATTAACTTCCATAAATGCATTATGCAACTTGCACTCATTCAATAAAAATAACATTTAGCTACAATTTTAAGGCGATTTCTGCATTTTTAAGAATTTAATATTAAATCATACAAATAAAAGTTAGTATAGTTTTCTGTTTGGATCGTTTAAGGAAATGCACAGTCAGACGTTACATTTGTATACACATGATTTAAATAACTTTTTCGGCTGTACTTAAAATTCATGGCATGCACACAAGCACAGGGTTGTAAAGTAACTGGTAGCACTGTGCACCATATAGCCAGGCACATATAATTCTCACTCACTCTGAAATAAATCACTCGGAGGGAAGGAGGTCTTAAATCTCGTCTGGTGCAGGCTAATAAACTTTGGCAGGTCTGTAAAGCTTTACTCTTAGAAGGTCGCACACATGCACATGCCCACGACACACCGACAAACACATACACGCACTACAGATTTACAGCCTGCTGAACACAGAACATTTTTTTTGCTGCTCTCCCTTTTGAATCAGCTGTGCCAAAGCAGAACGCTCTGCACATCACACTGTTCATCTGCTGTCAAGCACTACCATCTGGTGTGGTGTTTGCTTCTCCATTTGCCCTTTAAACACGCAGACAAATACACCAGAGGCCTTTTTAGTTGTAGCCAATTTTAGAGTTAGGACTTTAAGCGGGTGCTCTTCACCCGGAATGATTTCATTCAGTGAGTTGGCCAGTATTTACACAGGGTCGCTTCAGGAGTTTGCAGTTTGAGAATATTTTGGGGCTGGTGGGGAAAATATCTGACCTCTGACCTTGAGGTTATGAGTTTTTCATGTTAGGACTCACGTGCAGTAATGCACGGCTTCTCACCACGCTTGTGTATTCTGACGTCACAGACAATGGATGTGGTAGATGGCCGCCGGGCCCCCTTCCCTCCACATCGGTACAGCAGCAGTGGGGACACACGTGACACAGACACACAAGCTCCGTCAAGCGGTGAATCCAGCCCATCGCCCCGTCCGTGCAGCTCTGATCACCTCCACTCACCTGATGGGAGCCCCTGTTCTGCAGAGGAAATCGACAAAGGTGTGCCTTCACCAGTAAACAGATGCAGTGTTCACTGATTTAAAGGAGATCACTGGGTTATTTTTTTTGCTCAGTGTTATGCGATATTTAAAGATTATATAAACCTTTGGGGCTCCATGGAGATGTGTGAAATCTGATAAACATGCTCAAGTGATTCAGTTTTGCTCGGGGCTAAAGAGTAGAAGATTTTAAAAACAAAAAAATAAAGTAAGAACATGAAGTAAGAGACTTCATAGGGCATGGATGTGGCAGATGAGGGAAGAGAGATGGAGAGAAGAGGATTGAAGCCCTTCTTTGGTCCTGTCCGGTCTCCTTGGTGTCATGGCCGATTTTACCTGGTATCTTCTCCACATTCTTGAGACTGTGCTGGGAGATGCAGCAAACTTTGCATCATCCTGTGACTTGAAAGGGCTGCAGGTACCGTCACATGCTACCAGTAGTGACAAGAACACTAGCAAAAAGGAATCAGGAGGGATAAGGAGATAAGATGAGATAATCCTTTTAGTCCCACAGCGTTACATCAGCATAGAGATGGCAACATGAAAAAGTCACAGCTAAACAGAAAAATATACTACCTGGCAAAAAAAAATAAATAAAAAATGCAGTACTGAGAAAACAATAACAAAATATTAGAGGTAGAACAGACAGAATACCGTACGCTAATGGATTTCATTATTTATAGTAGGTGCACATCATACGATACATACATACATCATACGGTACGGTGGTGTGACGTTTGGCACCGTTGCCTCACAGCAAGGAGGACCTGGGTTTGAATCCAGACTTTCTGTGTGGAGTTTGCATGTTCTCCCTGTGTCTGTGTGTGTTCTTCCTGGGTACTCCAGCATCCTCACACACTCCAAAGACTGTGTGGTTAGAGTAACTGCTGATTTTAAATTGACTGAGTGTGAATAGTTGTCCATCCCTTTGTGTTAGCCCTGCAACAGGCTGGTGACCTGTCCAGGGTGTACCCCCCACCTTGCCCTGTGGCAGCTGGAGTGTTCTCCAGTCCACCGCAACACTGAATTGGAATTGATGGATGGATTGAGATAATATTGCACAAGAGTGATTATGCCAGTGTTGGTGTTTAATCTGCTGAGAGCGGTGCTGATTGTTTAGTCTGCCTGCAGCAGGAATGAAGTTCCTGTGTTATCTCTTCTTCAGACACTGTGGGTGAAGCAGCCTGTTAGTGAAGGAAGGGCCCAGTGATTTCATGCATGGTGTGGAAGTGTTTTTCCCACCAGAGATGATAGTTTAGCCATCCTTCTTAGACTCACTCCTCTCAGTAATGGTCTCTGGCTACCAACTGCAAGCATTCCCTTTTTGGTGGTTGTCCTCTTAATGCTCTGTACCTGGTTTAAATTTTTTTTGCTTCCTAATTTGGCAGATATCCCTCAATTTTAATGCCCTTGCTGTTATACTATTAAAATCCAGTGTTACATTAGTTTTTTTCAGCAGAGTACATCTGATTTTGTAGGGGAATTGAGGCTTATTAAACAGTGAAAAGGGACAATGTAAAGAGGGAACTCTATTATTATCTACTATTATGTTTTTTTTATATTTTAAATATATTGCAGTGAAAAAACATGGAAAGAAAGAGGTCTGATGTATCCATTCAGTCTTGTTTGTTGTTTTTAAGCTGCCGAATCGTGTGTCTGTTCATTCTCTTGGCTGTTCAAACAAAAAACAAACAAGCAAAAAACAAATTCCACAAAATAATTGTGCAGAAGACGCACTACAGCCCTATTTCAGGCACAGTGCAGCTCCTCAAAATTTGCCGCATGTATGTATAGATATAGAGAGAGATATAGTTTACATGCGTTCCATTCATTTGTCACATTATCAGTTAAAAAACAAAAAAAGCACAGTGAACATGTACTCTTTCTTGTCTTTTCAGAAAGTTTGTGCAGTTCTCCTCTCCCCAAGTTTGCCACGTCGCCCAAACCTAACAACAGCTACATGTTCAAACGGGAACCTCCAGAAGGCTGCGAGAAGGTCAAAGTCTTTGATGAGTTGGTGTGAGTATTTTATTTATTTATTTTGTCTTCTTGTGTTTGTTTTTAGACATATCCTCATAACCTCACATTTGGCAGTTAGTACAGCACAATTGTGTTTTTGTCTGCTGTATTTGTACAGAATGTTAGTTACACATTACTGTATAGTTTCATGGCTTTTTTTGAGTTCCTGTGTGAGGATGGAACAAAGCCAACAAGCTTATTTGCATTGTGGGTGTTGCTAAATGGCTGTGTAGGGTCTACAACTAACAGTTAATCAGATACAGTTATATAAATGGATAACTAGCCAAATTGCTGAGCACCACTTCTGTTCTCTTCAGGTCTGGCAAATCAAAAGGCTTCCCTCTCTTCTCGTGCCCTGACAAAAACAAGGTGAACTTCATTCCCAGAGGCTCGGCCTTCTGCCCCGTTAAACTCCTCTGCTCCTCCCTTTTCTCCCCCATCTCTCCCTCTTCCTACACTTCTGTCGGCCCCGGTTTCCTTGGCAACAGCAGCTCTGGACCACAGGTCACCCCAGGTGTGCCTACGGCAGCACTGGCTACATTTTCACCCTCCACAGACAGAAGCAGCAACTCGAGCGGTGGTGTAAACTCAGACAGCAGCACAGGCAGCCAGACCCCCGACGCAGATGTGGGGAAAGACAGCTCAGCACAAGTACTCCTTACCAGCTAGTCCTCAGGTATCCACGACCAAACCACCTACAGCTAATATATTGCAACTAGTCAGGAATGGTTTAAAAAACAAAAAACAAAAAAACAAACAGTATATTGCACTCCGATAATTCTAACGTTAGCCAGCAGGGAGTGTCCAAGGTCTAGAAATACTTAGGAGGATAATGGTACCAGCATCCTGCTGCACAAGCATCTCTACTTGATCCTAGTTTTAGTCCCACTGTCGGTGAACTCTGATGGTTTGGGCATTATTGCTGACCTTGGGCAGAGCCTCTCTCCTCACCCATCACTAACCTAGTCTTCTCCTCTGTACTATAATACTTCCCGTAACAGAAATAGCGTTGCTTTTTCTTTTTTACAAAAATAGAAATGACTGCTGGAATGACTGTGTTACTTAGTGTCAGCAGTTTGAAATTAAAAAGGACAAAAAAAATTATTTTCCAAAACTCTCACAGGACACAGGTATGAGATCAGACAAAAACATATTGTATTAACATTAGCTAACCAGCTTATTAGCTGTTCAGTGTTCAGCAAACTAACATTTCAAAGTGCATTTATGTTTCATATTTTTAAGATATCCGGATGTCAGAATACTTTGCCCCCTTTCCCTTCACTGTTACTTATTTGAATGTATTTGTAGCACGCAGTCTTAAGTGAAACCAGCAGTCACCTAAGTGCAGGTTCACCTGACAGGCTTATCGGCCGAGACTGAGATCTGCATTCCTAATTTGATCACTAATAAAACTTGGTAAGCTAAAATGCAAACATCAGCTGTTTAGTCAGCGACCAAATGACCAATCACAAAGCACACGGCTCCTCCGCTTCCTCGTTTTATCGCCCCACACTACCCGGAACAATAACTCAGGTCATGTGGAATGTACTCTCTCTGACTATGTTGCCTTTGCCCAGTGTTTGACTTTCTTCTTCAGAAAGACATTCCAGTCTTTGGCTGAAATGTTTCTTTTTTGCTCCTGGAGAGAGAGACCGAGGCTATTACAGACTGAATTAAATGATTGATGTCACAGCTTGTGACGGATGACTTGCATGTTAACGTGTTCAAGTTAGAGTTTCAGGTGCTACGACACATTCCAGAGGCCGCTGTTGAATCGGTCAACTGTGAGAACTCGTGCAAACGGAATGAGCGACATAAGCTTCACCCTCCAAAATTAATATGCTGACAATTATGCCATTTGTTTCACCCCTTTTGTTAAATATGTACCAAAGGAAATTAGAAAGCAATGGTGGGCCTTTTGTGTATTTTGGGACACAGTGGTAACAATTTATCAAACTGATGGTAAATTTTAAACAAATAGTTTACCGTTAACAAACAAGGGAATTATAATAAAGGTTTATTATTCATTAGAAAGGTTTATGCTGTTAGTTTGGTCCGCTATGTTGCACCGATGGTGAGACAGATCTCTATCCAAGCCATTGAAATTCACCATTACTCCATCTGCATACTTATACATGCTTTATAGTAAAGCACTATCAACATCTATGAACATTGTTCATATTCCAAAGTTGCAGCTGGTTTACAAACAAATTATTCACAAATTATCATTTCATTGTTTGTTAACAGTAAATATCTGTCTCCTAAAGGTTAACTGGTAATTTACCTTATTATTATACAGCGTTACTGGAGCACACAGAAGCAGAACGTTTTATCTGCTATTCATTTCTGCTATTAAACAGCTCAGCAAACATATAAACACAGGCGCTAATCATTAAAAGTATACTGAAGCACTTAGCTGGAAACATGGAAATGATAATCACTATCTTATTTTAGTCCAATTTGTAAAGTTAAAGCAATCAGTGTGCAATTTCGATTTTTTTTTTTTTTGCTTGAAGTAAAGCTACACTAAGGAAAAAAAAATGTGTAACACAGTTTGTCTCAATATACAGACTCAGCCAGATGTGGCCTGATGTTACTTGCAGAAGATGTATTATCAGAACATAATTTAAAAAAACAAAACAAACAAAAACACAACTTTGACTTTGGTCTGTTTTGCACACAGAAGCACAAATAAGAACGTATGCAGCACATTCAACACAAATGAAGTTGAAGTTTTTTGTTCTGCTTGCAGCTCCAAGAGTTTTAATCATGCTAATTCTGATTATATTCACAAACACATTGTGCTGTTCGGAAATGATTGCCACGTTAGGCAATGATGATTCAGTTCTGTGTATTACACGTTTTTATGTAGATCTTGTGTGTTTTTCAATAAAGAAAAAAAACAGTCTCTCTTTGGGTTGATATGTTTTGTTTTTTTTCCTTCAAGGTCATAGCTAAGCATAGACGTATCAGTATTCATAAGCATGTTTTTATATACCAATAGGAGTAAAGGTAAGGCAAGAGATGCATTTGGTTATAACTGAACATCAAAAATGAAATCAAGCAAACGTTGAACAAAATAAATTCACACTCGGTTGTAATTCTGATGATCTATGATTAGATTAAGGCATTTACTCTGATATATAATCAATTTATGCAGCATTGTCATCATTGTTACAAGGTTGTATTCACATGATTCTTTCTATTTTTTGGCTCTTAAAGTAACACACTCACACGACATATAATGGCTATAAAATCCAATAACCACTAAATAAAAACAGGAAGTAGAAAAATGTCACCGCTATACAGTAAACGTGTAGTTCATTCAGTCAACGTTTACTGCTCAACATAAAAGAAGGCATGCACCATGCAATAATAAATGACACTTATGGATTATACTTAAAAGGGATCACATATAATAACAAAGCATTGGTGTTTATTTTTTTAAACAAAAGCAAAACTCATCTGAAACAACTTTGATTCCATGGATTCAATTTCCCCCCTTCAGATATGGTGGGAAATGAGCTCAGTTTAACTATTTGCACTGCTGAATAGATCAATACCGGCCAAATATGCTTCAGTTTGTTTAAATAATTCTGTTTAACATGGATTAAAATTCCTTCAGTCAACTTGTTCCACCCCTCTGTAAACAAAGGAACTGTTATCTTTGTCGTGTTTTCTTTCTTTCCTCTTGTGCGTGTCACACAGTAGTTTCCCCTGTTTGCCATCTTCGGTGATGACAACTGCAAATGAAGCGTGGATGCTACGAGCGAGACTACAGATTCCCAAGGCATCTAATGACAAAGGCTTGTTGTTCCTAACTTGTACTGAGGTATTCCTGCTAAAAATTAAATGTTTAGGTGTAAATGTTTGCTTTTTCATGGCAGAGCTGATGGTTGTTGGGACCACTGACAGGCATAATACTGCCACCATGAAATAAATCTTCATGTCTGGTTACAGCCTGACTTAAAGGGGACATTCTCATTTTCAGCTCCATATTTTTACCCTTGGACTAGCTTAGCATTCTTAGTAGTTATTAAAAACACATTTTCATGTTACGGCCTTGTAGATTGACATCACTTTTTTTCAGTGCAAAAAGTTTTTTTTTTTGTTTTTTTTTACAACATACCATATCCTCCTCAATATAAAATCTTACATATCCTTTTTAGATCTTAATTTGCGCCTCATATAAGAAGCAAGGTTAAGTTGAATACACAAAGACGTGATCATTGGCATCATAATGGCTCCAAAATTCCTACAAATCGGCTCCCATGTTCACTGTGTGGATACGTTTTATTTCCCCCCAAAAAAGCTTCTGTTTTTGGAAATCAGAGAAAAGTAAAGACATCAGAAATCTTTTTAGGCGTTATATTACTATTGCACTTGCCAGCAGCCTGCCGTCATCACCAGGATGTTCAGTGGCAAATGATCATGGACACCTTGGGGCAGATTTTGGAGTGAGCTGTCCCAGTAAGTACGGAACTTAAGCAACAGCGTGTCATACAGTAATATGCCAGTGCGCACAACCAGGAGAAATGGTTAAGTTGTGAGACATGACGACACAGTGAATTATTGAAGTTAATTTGTTGTACTTAAACTACAGTTTGCCTAGTTTTCTTAACATGAATCAATCTGCCTGCCTACCTATGAGCTGAAAGCTCGTGGGACGATGCTTTCCCACGAGCAGTCACATTTCAGAACAAATCAAAGTGTACAAGTCATTCTTGCATGAGGCCCCCATCCTTCTGTTAATGGTGGAAGCCAAATACTACTGTACCCCTTAGAAAGGTAAAACATGAGAGCAGAGGAAGAACTATGCGTTGTGAAGTTCGTTCTCGGTGTCGGTTTTGCCGATCGCGTCGGGATTGGACAGGGGGTCCAAGTCGGCAAACAGGTTGAACCAGGCTGAGAGGTCTTTGGACGTCCCTCCTGCCTCTGTTTTAAAAAAGGAAGTTAACAAATGTAAATGTCACCGAAAAAACTTGATGTGAAAGTTTGGTGCTGTAGCTGCCTGAAAGTATGAAAGAAAACTAGCCAAGAGCTCTTAAAACATTCATATCTTCGGCTTATTTCGCCTGGGCCTACCTTTCGCCGGTGGCTTAGGAGTGCTCTGATTGGCTCCTGATGAGTGCTCGGTTGCCTGAGTGGCAGAATGGGCGGCCCAATCTAAAGCGGAGACGCAGATTTGGGTTGTCATTGCACTCCTTCGCACGCTGCTGATGTGGACTCATCCTGCAGCCACTCAAAACATTTATTGTATCATGACAGAAATCACAACTAACATTTTCTAAATACAAACCAGAAATGGCAGTTTCAGCTTTGAGGTCTTGTTTCTGTGAAGTGTGCTGTAGATATTTTACTTACGAGTGCTCCATTTGTAGGATTGTGTTTCAGCTTCAGCATAAACCCTGAGTAACCTGAATCACTTTGTAGATGGTGCCGCTGCACCCTGACCTTGACTTTCAAGTCTCACGGCCTGAATGTGAAAATGCTCGGCTCTTAAGCATTTGTGAATGTTCTCTTTTGAGCACGAGCCATTTATTCTTGATTTGCCAGTTTTGGACTGCATCCTGAATTCTGTGACTACTTTTTGGATCTATCTGCTCTGCTTTCTGCCGGCTTGCACCGCCTCTCGAAGCACCGACCTCTTTTACCGCAACCAAATCAGCACAATCTGAGATGCTCTTTAAGGCAGAGCGATACCCTGAGGTTTAATCTATGGGAGAGTTCCGCAGTAACGAGTATGACTTGAAACCTTATTATGGGGCAAACGCAGCAAACATTTTGAGTGTTTTCTTTAAATCCAATTTGGCTGGGGATCCTACATATGCACTTCTTGTCACAGTGACCTTTGAAATTAATTGAGTTAAAATAACTGCCCGGAGGCGTTTCAAGACGGTGAGATTTTATTCTAGAATGACTTTTGGCCACACTGTGTTCTTCCCACAAGCTCTAAATTAACTGATGGCCACCAAAAGCCATTAATTACACTGATGATGTAGAAGTCTCAGACTCATGTATCGTATACACCAGGGGTGGCCAACTCCAGGCCTTGAGAGCCCCTGTCCTGCAGGTTTTAGACGTGTCCCTGATCCAACACACCTGAATCAAATGGCTGAATTACCTCCTCAGTATGCAGTCAGGTTCTCCAGAGTCCTGCTAAGGACTTCTATATTTGACTCAGGTGTGTTGAAGCAGAGACACATCTGAAACCTGCAGGACACCGGCTCTCGAGGCCAGGAGTTGGCCACCCCTGGTATACACTATGCGTTGAGGAGTTAACCATTATAGTATTTAGACAAAGTAATGCATGCCCTTGTTACAGTGATCGAAGAAGGGTGCTGTACAGCAACAGATCTTTAATTCTGTACATTGTTCTAAAATTTTTGCAGCCTGTTTCAGGAGTCTCAATACGATAAAAGAGGCATGCTCTGTTTTCCTGTAAGAAGCAGTTTTACACTTCAGCCCTTCCATCTGCACAGACTGACAACCGCCTGAGTTTGCTTTGCTTTCATTCAGTGCTTTATAATGGTTTTTACTTCTACCGACCTCGGGCCTAATTATTGTTGTTTACTGTTTTTGTGTTTCCTTAATTTGGGGTTCAGTCTGTCATATCAGTTAAAAGTAGAAAATACATGTTCAGCAGCTTTTTATAGGAAAAGATTAAGGTCTCACTATATTTAGTTGACCAGCCACCCTGTCCCAGCTGTCACAGGGAGAAAGGCGGGCCTTACACGGAAAGACAGACAACCTTTAATAGATTTGGCAATTTCAGAATGGCCAATTAACCCTAACCCCACTAACTGCATGTCTTTGGACTGTGGGAGGAAACTGGAGTACCCGGAGAAAAACCACGGAGAGAGTATGCAAACTCTTTGCCGAGGTGGATTCGAACCTAGGACCTTCTTGCTGCGTGGGAGCAGTGCTAACCGCCAGATTCTTATATTTGTCTAGAAAATGCACACAAACTGTGCATGTCCTTTATAACAGTGTGCAACTCACAGCCTTTAAAGCTGGAAATGGCCAAAACCAAGTCAACAAAACCAGATGAGATGGTAGCAGCCAGATTTGAGGCCAAGAGCAGATGGAAAGTACGTGGCAATTACTGACGGGTAAGCAAATCTAATTGCCATATTCTACCAGCCTCCTACTATTACTTTGACAGATGTGGAGTTGATAAATCATTTTAAAGCCACTTTTCTGTGTGCAGGTCATTTTAGCGCTGCCTTTTTTCTAACGCACTCATTCAAAGAAAAACAGTGCAACTTATTTAGTTTTTAGGAATATTTATCTCTCCTTAATGTATAATTAAATTCAATTATGGCTAATGATGGCTAATTTTTAGAGGCTCTGCGTGGTGGTCACGCTGAGAGAATTTTCCTAATGGTGCAAAATCCAAATGGTCTATTCTTTTGAAATCTAAAGAGCCTCCTTGAACCAGCGCGCCTATTTTGTGCTTCACTCTTGTCTAGTGGCACAATTACATCACAAACACACACAGGCTGCTATTTTCTGACCTGAGAAGGAAGACTGCAGATTATTCAAACTCTGGTCCAAAAGCTGTGATGGCAGAAAGAAGGAGTTTTCCTTGTCTTGGGACTCTGCTGGTCTGCTGGATGCTGCACCTGCTCCCTCATCAGTCTCTCCAAACACTTCCGTCCACTCCCGAGAAAAATCGCCCTCGTCCACAGACAAGCCGCCCAGGATCTCATTGAGTAAGGCCATGCTGTCCTTCTCGCCCTCTGACTCTGGATAGTAACAAAGAGTGTTCAGGGTGTTATTAGAATTATTAGAGTGGACCATATAGTATTTTCTTTTGTTCCTAGTCCTGTTATTCTCAGCATATTCAGTAGATTATTTAACAATGAAGTCAGTTATTAGTTGCAGCCTAAAATGCAACAGTAAGCACGTTTCTAGAATAAAAAAATACTTGACGTTACCGATTTAGTTGTATTTTACCTTCTCTGCTCATGTTGCTGGTGCTTTCATTTACGAGAGAGATGAGTCTGTAAATGTGACAAACAGAAAGCAAGTTTATAACATTTTGTTCTGACATGACATGAAAGATGTGCAATCACCGCAGGGCGCAATGTAATGCAGTTTTTCTGCATTACATTACTGTTGCATGCCCAAGGTGTCCTTTGGCATTGGTGCCGTGGCAATGCTGGAGGAGATAACGGCCCTGTTTTTAGAGAGTGTGTGTGTTAGGGTGTTGGAACAGTGGCACTGGTTTGTCAGCTAAGAAATCATGTTGTGTCCCATTCAGAGCTTTTTTGTTTCTTTTTTTTTTTTTTTTGTGGTTGGGGGTTGGGACTAAAGAAATTTGTTTGATTTTGGGGAACATTG
>VUQK01002718.1:10327-28467 GCA_015106715.1 Bujurquina vittata
AAAACACCGCCAAGCTAGAGGAAGCCCTGGCACCTGGTCGCGGGGGGGGGGGGGGGTCTGCCACGCCTGCTTTCAGTCAGTCTCTGCTCAAACTCATGGCAATGATGCACTTTGACTTAAAAAAAAAAAAACTATTGCAAGCATTGACTTTACTTTTGTGCACACAGGACAAAGTCAGCACTACACTTACAGAGCCAGAGGAGCACATCATTCTCTTTGAGCAACACTTTCAACTGTTAGCGAGTGGAATTTAAATACAACTTCACATTACCAAGATGCAGGCAGTCAGTGGCAGGTCACACTAATAACTATCCCCATTAATTAATAATAATAAGTACTGCTACAGTGTGGTAGTTTATAAGCATCAACCAGCTGGTATAAGAAAAGCTGATGTCCTGATGTTTCAAGGGATTCTGATCTACAAGCAAAGACATCGGTGCCAACTACGGAGGGCAGAGTCATCATTGGATCAGCTGCCCCGCAGAGTGAAGCACCAGGAGGAGGGGACCGACTCCACTGGAGTCTGTTTGGAGGCACATCATGAATGAATTCAAAATCAGGATGGCTCCAGTTGTCACTGATGCTGTGAGTGGCCTTCTGTTTCATTTTTGTTCAGGCTGAATTTTTAACCATTTTGATCTCCTACTCTCCATCTGAAGACAAGGGATAAGATTCTTGGTAGTGTTTAACAGAAATACCTAAATTGCCCCCCAGCATTGTTTGGTGTCCTTTAAAATCCAAAAGAGTAGAAAAAAGGTGATTTTCTTTACTGTGAAAACCACAAACAGGTTTAACAAATTTTTTATTTTTGTTGTAATTTTCAAAGACTCATGTAAAAGCAAACAACGTTCCATAAAACTATCCATCCATCTTCTCCCACTTGTCCGGGGCTGGGTTGTGGGAAACCCAGACTTCCCTCTCCCCAGCCACCTACTCCTGCTCGTCCAGGGGGACCAGGTGTGTTACTTCTGTTGTACACCTGGAGACAGCGTTTACATTTGAGTCTGCTGTTGGTGGTGTCATGCAGTAGCTGTCTCAAGCAAGGTAGAGGACCCCAATGCAGGACTCAGACAAAACCAAATTCAGATTTCCACTTTATTTGCTTGAAACCAGAGCTTACCTTGAGCAAGAACTCAAACTGAACAGAATCATAACCATGAACAAAGATGTCATCATAAGAGCACACAGCGGGGGACACAAACAACAACAAGAAGAGGAAACGCAGGACTTAAATACATGAGGGCTGATGAGGGGTGTGGAGACAGCTGGGTGACACACAGGTGAACACAATGATACTAATGACACAAAGGAACTAAAGCAGAAAAACATGGGGAGCAGAAGACCATCAAAATAAAAGAGGAAGTAAGAAAGAGACAGACTAGACACTATACACCCAACAAGAAATCAAATCATAACCTTTAACAAGAGAAACACTGAACACTAATCACGGAGGTGATCGGGCCTTTGCCGCTATTGCTCCAAAACTTTTGGGTGGCAGTGGCGCAGTGGTTAGGCGCTCACCTTGCAACCGGAAGGTCGCTGGGTCGAGTCCCCGTCTGAGGTCATGCTGTTATTGTGTCCCTGGGCAAGACACTTAACCCACATTGCCTAAGTGTGAATGTGTTGTGTGGTTGGTGGTGGTCGGAGGGGCCGTAGGCGCGGATTGGCTACCACACTTCCGTCAGACTGCCCCAATGTGGCTACATTAGTAGCTTACCACCACCAAGTGTGAATGAATAGTGCAGAAAATTGTAAAGCGCTTTGAGTACCATGAAAAGCAGTATATAAGTGTAAGGCATTATTTCTATTAACAATTTGCCCCTTCATATCAGGACCTCTCCTACTGTTGACACCTTAAAAACCCGCTTGAAAACCCATGTTTATTCTTTAGCTTTTAAATCAGAATAAGTCCTGGATACATTATTGATGCTGTTTTTCTTTTACTTGGTTTTTATAATTTTATGTTTCCTGTTTTAACTGTTTTATTTGATTTATTTTACATATACAGCACTTTGGTCAACTGTTGTTGTTTTTAAACGTGCTTTAGAAATACATTTGACTTGACATGAATAGCTAAATTAAAAACTAAATTTAAGCAAAAATGCAGGAACCCCGGATCATGGCGGGAGGCTTTGTGACCAGCATCTGCCTTGTCCATGACTGCACACTTAACTTTATACTCCAGACACACTAAAATCACTCAAATTTCAAAGTTTGCAATCAATAGCGCAACTCTCTTTCACTCTGTAACTCCTCAGAAACCAGTTGCCACACCCGTTTTCACCATTTCTTCCTGCACCAAACGTGTCTCATGTGAAGACAATATACAATAAAAAAGCATGTTGTAAATTATTGATTATAACTCTGGTTTTACATTTTCTATCAACACAATTTAAAAACAAGGGTTTTTTTTTTGTTGAATAGTACAACATTGTCGAGTAAAGGTGGATGCTTCTCACCACTGACGGCCTTCAGTAGAAACATGCTGGATGGCGCCTACTGTCATCATGCAGTAGTGCAATAGGGAGAACAGGTGAACTGAATCTAACTAACGAGACACAGGAAGCAAAGCAGAACATAATGATCAAAAGACCAGACAAAACAAAACAGGAAGTGACTAGACTTGACACAAATGTAGGCTTGGCAACTACATTAGACCAGGACTTGATGAAAGCAATAAACGGTAACCAAGAACAGAACTCCAGAACTAGTAGAAGTTCTGAGACTGTACCAAAAACTCAACCAGATGCTAAAGATACAAAACTCAGTATTACAAAACCTAGAAACTAAGAATGTAAACCAGAAGCAGACAAAGGGAGTGACAAAATCAGGGCCACAACAAAACAAAGCAAAACAAAACTTTAAGGACCTCGGGGGTGAATCTCATGAACCCCGGGGGCCTGGCCGTGGGAGAGCTTTTTGACTGAGTACCCAGACTCTGCTCCCACTACAGAAGATGTGTCAGTGGGATTGAGGTGTTCTTTCTCCTGCCTGACTGCATCCTTATTTCAGATCCACTGTATACAGTGTGAGCGGGAAGCTGTTCACTTTCCAGAGATGTCCGACAGCTTGTTAGAATTTCCTTCAGGCTGACTGAAAGCCGTGCTCAGTGGCCTCACCAAACTCCTCCTGCACCCAGGTTTTTGCCATAGCTACTGCCAGGGCAGCACTTCTCTTGGCCTGCCAGTACCTGTCAGCTGCCTCTGGAGTCCCACAAGCTAACCAAGCTCAACAGGACTCCTCCTTTAGCTTGGCAGCTCGACTTCTCTGGTGTCCACCATCTGGTTGGGGGGTCGCCACCACAACAGGCACCAACCACCTTGTGGCCACAGCTCTGTACTGCAGTTTTGGCAAAGGAGGTGCAGAACATGGCCCACTCTGACTCGGTTTAAAAAATGGTAATTGTTGAATTGATTTTTCATGTAGTGCAACCAGAAAGTCAGTGCACTGCTCCTTCCAATTTGTATTAGAGCAATGCTGCAGGAATGACTGCAATCTGCATCTCATCACTCCCTCTGTAATCCCTTTACAACTGTCTTATATTGGCATCCACTGACCCACTCAGGCCTGCTCTCCTTTCCTCAGACAGTACACTCTACACACCCACAGACAACATTTCAGCTTGTTTGGCAGTCCTATAGTTATTCCTATTCTGTATTTCAGCTACAGGCAGTTCTGAAAAGCCACTCAATTATATGTAACTTAGCACCTTTAAGTAATGTTGATGGTTTGGTTGCAATGCAATGTTTAGTTGGTGGGAAAATAAAATAGATCCTGGTATTTATTTGGATGTTATTTTGACACGTACCACCTAAATATCTGCCCAGCAATAGGATGAGAAAGCTTAAAGCATTTAATTGGCCTACAAACTCTCCATATCCCACACTGAGGAGGGCCCACCCCAAAGCCCACAGGACATAAACGATTCCACATCTTAGTGCTAGCTGCTACAGTGCAACACCTGAGGTCCATGCACCAAATGGTCAGAGCTATTTTTGCCACATAAGGAGGACATACACAATATTAGACAGGGCTTTAATGTTGTGGCTGAATACTATAAATCTGCTCTTCATTGTACCATACAAAACAGCTGCTGCAGCTGCTGATATAAAAAAAAACATAAAAGAAATAATTGTCATCAATGAATCCTGTAGAACTGGAAAAAAGAAAGTCCATTATTAAATCTATATGGATCCCAGTTTCTATAAACGTCATGCTAATATCGGACCACAGCCTGAATATCCAGTAACAATACAGTATGTAAATATTAGCTAGAAGTGTGGCTGACACAGAAACAGTTGGCGGCAAAACGATTATACTCAGTAAATTCAGGAATTTTAACTAGCTGTTGTCCAGCTGTGATAACAGATAGGAGAAAAAACTCTGGCTGAAGGCATTTTGTCTTCCCCTGCATCCTGCCAGTTTTGTTCCACTGCCCATTTGTCAACAGTGATGTCCAATCGCTCAGTGCCAGGCGGGCAAATCAGCACCTTGTCACTTTCAAAATGACAATTTGAGTCTCAGTCAAGTTTGCAACCAGTTTGTGCCTCACAGCCGCTCACTCCCTCAAAACAAACACTAAATATAAAAGCGCCCAATCTCAAAGCGCAGACTTGTGTGCAATCTGTAAAACTGACCGCGTCAGGGCTCTGAGGTGGCTTTGAGATTGAGGACATTTCTTTTCATTCATCAGAAGCAGCGATGCTTAAGTTGAATCAGGGGACTGAAAATCTCAGTGGGAACTTATTGCAGAGCCTTACAAAATGTCAGCTTCATCTCATAGCAAAATAATCTAAGCGCCAGAGGATCTGTCATGGTCAATCAGCCATGTAATATAAAGAACCTGAGATGAATACAGAGTTCCAGTAGAGTTAATGCACTAAGTGAAGATTTACAATATTCTACATGATCTGAACCCCTTCAGAAAGCAGATCGCATTGTGCTAATTAAGGGTGATGCCATCCTAGGATTACCGTATCAGTCATTCCAGAAAGTCATTTTGTCACTGTTAACATTTCATAGCTTGCGACTGTTATCATAGCTTGTAAATATTCACTGATGTAAGCACGTTCGGTAAAGTTAAAATTAATAGCAGCCCAACAGTTGCACTAAAAGAAGATCAGTTATCTTGAAGACAGCATGCGAAATTGCCTGGTGGAACGGGTTTTGATCATCTGACAGGTAGGTACCTCATTAAAAAGACTCTGGATGTGCTTTATGTTGCAAGGAAGCATTACGGCATGTGTTGCTAAAACAGTCCTGTTGTTGGAACAATATCTAAAACCATGCACAGCCATTCAATATCACAGCGCTAAGCTCCCTGTCTTTTTTAGATCAATCTCAAGTGTAAGAACAAAAGAAAAGGATCTATCTGACTGCAGCCTTTTCTGTAGTCTTCTTTGATTGTTTCAGTCTGAACTTCAGACCTATAGCTTTGCTCCCCACATCCACCCACACACCTGTACTCATTTTTGAAGCAGCTGCTGTCCATAATGCCCATAGTGATACAGTAAAAATAAAATAGGTATCATTTTTTACCACCTAATACAGCCATGCGCTCGCCTTCATGAGTTATCTCATTTCTGTGAATAGAATACACTTAAGCTCCCACTCCAAATCAGGTGTGACTCTCTCGACTGCTTTCTATTGTTTTTCATTTTCTCCTCTTAACTTCAAGATAGCCTTCAATCTCTTTACAGCACTTGACTCTTTTATTCACACATCAAAGCTGTCTAATAATCTTCCTACAGGTCTACCAGTATGAGTGGCAACATATTAACAAAGATCACGCTTTTATTTGAAATGGAAAAACTCCAGAAAGTTTCGACTCAATTTAAGAAATGAGCTCTGTTGCCTACGGAAGACTAAAAGGAAAAACGTTAAGCAAAAAAAAATAATCACCCTTTAGTCTTAAACTGTGCTAGTAAGAGTCTTGAAAGCATAAAGCATATGCAGTTCATTTGTAGCAATGTGACAAACATGCAATCACAACACCGGCTTTAAAAATGACATGGAAACGAACCCTCGTCTTAAGGAAATAATGTTAATCACTCTGTAAGATCTTGAATTTGTCCCAGACCTTGTCATTATAGATTTTAACATACCTCTGTAACACAATTAACACTGAGCAATCTAACAAAGCTCGCAGGTCCCCTTTAGCTTGCTTTGATAAGTATTCTTTGGAGATGGCTGTGTCATCTGGAGTGAAAGCTGTCTCGGGGTAAAGGTGATCTTTGAATATTTCACCTGCTGAAATTAGATTTATGTAAATGTAAAACGGGTGCCAAACACTCAGCCGAGCTGTTTATTCATCAAGTGAATTGGCTCAAAATGAATGACGACATGTGCTCTGGCAGTCAACACGGACCCTCGAAGAGACCAGATGATTGATATTCTCAATCCCACTATATTTGATTAACTTCTGTTCCCAGTTTAGAGAAAGACGTTTGAATTCTCCCCAAATTAATGAAAAGAGAACGAATACAACTGATTATTTTTGTTTTGTACTGAAATGACCACCGGTGTTTCATAAGGCTTTGTAATCCATTGTTGACATTAAAGAGCATCACTAAATCTGAGCAGAAGAGAAGAAGTCCATCTCTCCGTTTCATCAGCCTGTCAGACTTTTGTCTGCTAGGCTGAAAGGATGGAAAAATAAGAGACTCTCTTCTTCACAGTTTTCAATTATGTATTATGAAAATACCTCCGCGTTATAAAATATCTCTCTCAACACGGGGAAATAAAACAAATTAAAAAGATTATACCATGCTGCCATTATCCATATTGTTTACAGATAAAAGGCTTCAAACACTGCAAACAAAACCTATTTGAAAACCTTATAAAAATAAAGAAAATATCTTTTTGTTTGTGTGTGTGTGCGCGCGCGTGTGTGTGTGTGTGTGTGTGTGCGCACATCAGAGAAATTTGGGAAACATTAATTAGTCAGCGGTAACATTTTGTTCCGGTGAAGGAAAAAGTGCGACATATTAATTGGAAAAGCAAAAGGTGTGTGCATTTTGTGGCGTGCTCTCACTGATGTCACAGGATGCTCTCGCTGCTAGCTGAAATCTGATGAATCTGATGAATTTTGACTCCATGCTGCAACTTTCAGGAGGCAGTGCCAGACATGAAAGCATGGATCCATCCTACCTCATATCAAGGGTTCAGGTTGTATGTGGTGGTGTAATGACATGAGAGGGATATTTTCTTAGTACCATCTGAACACGCTACAGGCTGCCTGATTATTGCTGCTGACCATGTCCGTCTTCTGCTTCCAGCAGGATAACTCGTCATGCCACAAAGCTCATATCATCTCAAACTGCTTTCTCGAACGTGGCAGTGACTTCAGTGCACCCGGATGGCCTCTACAGTTAGCACATCCGAATCCAGCGGAGCACCTTTGACATGCGATGCACCAAAATCTGTGAGAAATGCTTCCAGCACCTCGTTGAGTCTGTGACACAAAGACAGTGACTGTTCTGGTTCACACGTGGCTAAAATTTCCGACTCATTCAATTTGTGAGTCTTCCGGTGGAAGAAATCTTATAGAAATACATTGCAGAGCTTTGCAGAGGCATTTGAATGTCAGAAACTCACCCAGGAAAACACATTATTCACTCGAGTCTCTCATCCTCTGGCTACTTAACCTCGTGCCCAAGACTTAAAATCAGCCGTGACCTACATACAGCAAAGTACAACAAAACATGCGTGTCAGCATAAAGGCCAACTGCTCTGTTGCACTAAGCTAAATGTATGTATATGCCTTTTGTCTTTCCACATCATTCAGATCTGAAAAGCTCATGCTCAAATGATTGAGTGCGTTGTTTCAAGAGGTCAGAGACAAATACTGATGAAGTATCGAGTGTTTTATCGTCACGTGGAGCCGCACGTAGAGGACTCGTACCACACGCCTGCTCTCTCCAGTGGTCCTGCGTGCTCTTTTAAACGCACTCACAGCTGTTTTGAAGGCACTAACAGGATCCAACAATAAAAAAATAAATACAAATCCATTCCTTGCATGATTTTAACCCCTTTACCCAAAAAGCAACAGTGTTTTCTTCATCTAAATGAGGAAGATTTGATATTTCTGTGTTTTATTATCATATATTTCCATGCTTAATTACTATATCCTCATCTATATTTTGGTCTACCAATGCTAATCTCTAACATCATCATTCAAACTGATATTTCTGTTTAACAAAAACATAGAGGCATGTCAAGCTCATTTTACTTTGATTAGGAAATAAAAACTTTTACAGTAGCGGTGGATGTGATGGAAGGATCTTAATGATTCATCTTTGCATATGTAAAATATAAAGAGCTCGTTAGCTTTGACATGCTCTTAGATGTAAGCGGCCCAATCATTTTTTCTTCAGGTTTTCTGTTAATTAAAAAGCTCTTAAAGAAAACAGACTAAACAACCACAGCCAGAAATTTGCATATTTGCAAAGCTGAAAGCATCTCCACAACATAAACAATGTGAAGTATGGCTGAAAGGGTTCAGCTTCCCGTCACTCGGAGGCATTTTGGTTCAGTGATGTGTTTTTAATGATAATTCAGTAATAGCCTATAGTCTATTAAAGCTACGATCTCCGCTCTCATTGCCATGCACTTCAAGCTGTTTTCTACATGACAGTCTGCAGTAATGTGCTTTATTAAGACAGCTAAATATGGGAGGCAGTATCGTTGTCACAGTGCATCAAAGTTAGGAACCACGTGCAGGATGCAACAGGAGGCAAAAATAAATAAAATTATGTTGAGTTTTACTATTTGGCAAATAATACATGCATCCATTTTCTTCTACTTATCCAATTCATGGTGGTGGGGGGGGGGGACCCCAGCTGTCACGGGGCAAGAGGCAGGATTCATTCACACTCACATTCACACTCATTTTGACTCACTAACTGACTTCACCCTGTGCATGCCTTTGGACTGCAGGAGGAAGCTGAAACCTCACAGACACGGTGAGACCCTGCACACATGCTGTGAGGCAATAATGCTAACCACTACACAATCAAAAAACACAAAAATGATGGAGCTTAAGAAATGACTGAAGTCTTTCAGCCAAAAGATGCCCGTCTCCTCTTAGCGGATCTTTATAATGGTGCCTGGAGTCAGTATGCTAATCATATCAAAGTAACGCTGCTGTTTGCAGGCTGCTGTTTTGCCCCGGCAAATGCGATTCAGAAAAGGATCCATACACCCCTGGTATCCTTGGCATGGATAAAGTCTCAAAACTAGAACTTTCTGGCCTTAATGAGGCCAGTCTCACTGTGTATGAGCACGAGCATCCTTGATTTCTGAACACATCACACTTCTGTGTGATCGTGCACATCAGAGTGGAGATACTCTAAAGCACTGGAGCCAAGTCTCTTGATATGCTTGTTACGGCTGTGGTGCAGAGGTAATCCTCATCAATCAGACTGCAAGGGATGGCAGCTCCATGTTTTCGTTGCCTAATTCTGAATGTCATTACATCAGTATTCAATTTCAAATTCCTATTCTGTTTCCACACTGAAAGTCCAGTGTTACCCATATTGTGTATAATGATTCAGCTCAATATCACATTTAATATGTGATGTAAAAGCAACACGCCGATGCGGCTGACACAGGGATCGTCTCTGTGAGCCAGCCACAGTATGCTGTTATGGCATTCATGTATTCAGTGCCAGGTGTTCTTGATATTTCTTTTTTTTTCAGCAGGGACCTTGAATGAGAACAGTACTGGCTGTCCCTTGGATCCAGCCTCATTAAAACATCACTTCGTTAAATTGGAGAGCCACCAGACAGGCCACACAGCCCTGGTGAAGGCCTGTGTGGCCTGCCACGTACAGGTTGCTTGCCTCATTTAATAGCTCATTGAAGTGCACTATATCTTTTAGAAATGCAGCTCAAAACATCTCCAAAGGACACTGGATATTTATTAATTAGGGCTCAAAACCTTCTTCACATGCATTAGCTATTGGCCGGATCCAAACTGATGGTTCTCATATAATGGAAGTACCCGCAAGCTTTCATATATTTTTTAAAATATTGTGGAAAAATACTGGAGCTTAATATAATATGTTCTTAATGTGCTGGGGTTTTTTTGTCCTGGAAAAAATATGATGATATGATCTTTGATGAGAGGATAGAGAAATGTTTTTCATTTCTTTTTCTGTTTTTTAATCAAGGAAATTTGTACATGTTGCAGTTTAAATCCCAGAAAAGAGGCTGAATTGACCATCAACACAAGCTGCTCGCTATAATAAAGGAATTCATATAGCAACGCTAAACTCGCACAGATGGAATGACAGGGCAGAAAATAGGCTTGTCAAGGTGAACGACAAATCATATTCCTGTGTATAATTCACAGCAAACAAGCACCTGAAGCCTCACAGGAAATTAATATTTTAGTCTTCCAGGTCGGCCAAATGTGTGCCTTATCATTACATCCTATTAAAACGCCACATATTCTTTCACTGCACGAATCTGCTTCAAAATTGAGCGATTCTGATCTGCTACTCAAAACCAAATCAATTGCTTTCTTTTTAAGAAGGAGCCTTGCAGTATTGGTAGTTAACAGCTTTTTGGTGCATGCACGGATTTGGAGTGACAGCAACAATCTGGGCACACTGACTGGTGCATCAACGTGCTGTCAGTCAGCCTGTCAGTGGTGCAACAGTGCCATCTATGGTGTTATAGCAAATGAGACTGGTCATCCGTGACACAGTAATGACTCGACTGGACTGCACTCAGTTTCCCAATCATTACCATGGCAATGAAGAATGGTTTGTTCATATTAGTAAAATGACTGTTTTTATGCCTGACAAAACCCAATGACATGGAGAGGTGTCTGTAATGTGCTGGAACCCCATTATGTCTTGGCAACACATCTTAATAATCGCTAGACATTGCCCCTCTCTTTCCAAAAAGGACGTTCACCCTCAGCACCCTTTATGAAAAGCTGCTGTTAACCCCCTGATTACAGCAGCCATGAGCTCCTTTTTTTTGTGGACACAGTGTAGGAAATGTGAAACGCTGCGAGGAGACTACAAGCAGTAACGGAGCATAAAATTTTGCAATTTGCATGCTTTGATAGGTAGAAAGACTTGACCACCATTGTCATTCACTTATTTCAAGGTCACAGAGTTCTTTAGGTGAACTTTGTGATAATTGTGCTCATGCAGGGTAAGAAATTGCTTTTGCACCCTGGCCCACAAAAAGCCAGTCAAACTAGGCTCCCATTGGGGAAGGGTGTTTTTAATTAAGACAAAGTTACATCGTTGTGTAATTAAAGTCATAATAATAATACATTCTTTAATTATGAAGTTCACTCAGAAAGGTCTCACTGATTAGATGCCCAAATATGGATGAGATTAACAAGATGTGACATAGAAAAAAAAACTGTGGCTGTGGAGGTGCTACAAGTACACCAGGAAATATTCTTTCTCTGGGGGTTTATAGGCTTATAAGGATTTGAGGGGATATTACTGATTCAATTTTGGAAAAGTGTGAAATCCCTCCTCATGTAAATGAAACAATCAATATCAAATTAATAAACCCTTTAAATGCATGCTTCTTAATGATTTGCTAAAATTCAGGAGAAAGAACAGAATTTGAAATCCATATTAATGCATTGTATTGAGCCCCTCCTCACACCTCAGATCCCAGTTTTGAAATCCAATTTGAGGTTTTAATCAGGAATTGCTATGCCTGCATGCCTTAGTAATCATCAGTACAGAACATAAAGCAATTATCAGCAATTCACACACACTGCCTTCTTGGAAAATCATTGAGCAATGATTACTTAAGAAAAATGGAAAATGCTTAGCTGATTTAACATCCGTCGATATCGCGTTCATGGAAATACAAATACCAAAAGGTCCTGCGTGCAGCTGTGTAATGACAAGCAGAAGACAAAAGCAGGATTCATAGGTGCTCATTTACCTTGCTGACCCCACACGCTCTCTCAATTTATGATGGCAATGAAACCAAAAATAATTGCAATATTTGTCTCATAATGGAATTTTGGGGCCATTGGGGGTACGGTGTTGCCCACCTCATGACAGAATGAAACAAATCCTTCAGCAAAGAATGGGTTTGCTTTAATTCAGGGCCCATAACATACTGAAACCCAACCCAGCATCCAGTGAGGAAAAGAAGTCCATTAGGCTGCAGCAGATGTATTTTAGCAGCTTGGAAACTCTACCAGAGACATTTTTATAAGCATACATTTTTGCAGCGCATGCTTTCTACCAAATGACCTTCCCTTCGCACCGAGTCCAGACTGAGCAGCAGCTTTTACGCTCATATTCATGAGGCCCGTTTTATGGCACTCATAAGGCCACCTTCATCCAGGAGCATAATATGTTTGTGTGAGGGATGTAAAGCACATAATGTGCAATAAAATATGTCCTTTAATGAACATTATAGAAAGATTGAAGCATCTACACAGCCTTAAGTATGGGGCACATAAAAATGGCTAATGGCAACTTCCTGTAAAACCGCTATTAAGGAAAAGTGATCCGTCTCGTCCTCACTACTGCACTGCTTTCCATTTGAAAAACTAGAAACACAAACACAGTGCTTACCAAGCATCGTGCAACCCAATCTCGCATGAATGAGTTTCCCAAAACAAGCCACTGAAAAGATTGCAGGGGGTTGCGGCTGGTTTGTATACCACTACACTGCAGGGGAAATGAGCTAAGGGGTTAAATTTCTCTTACAGTTATCTTCGTTATCCTTTCAGACTCACTGGAATCTGTTGCGTTGTGTGAATATGGCCAGTATTTGATGGATGATAGCGGCGAAGGAGCTGAGGGGACTGCTGGACAGGGCGGACCCTTACACCTGAGCAGCCAGGGATGGCTTGGCCACATGCTGTTCGCATCATTACACAGCCTCAGTTTAGACCTCTGGTGCTGCTCTGATTGATGGGCTCCACCAGGCCAAACAGCCCAATGGAGGCGTTCCATCCAGACTATAGCCCAGCCCATCCATCTTGAGTCCCTAGTAGAGACTCACGCTACTGTACATCTTGTCTGGTGCAGGGCTGCTCAGCCTTAATCCTGCTCCCTGATTAAATGGGCTGCTGGGTGCACTGAGGGCAGGATTCACTATTGTACACTAAATTGCCAGTGACAAACCAGGAAGGGGGATGAATGCAACACGAAACAATGAAATACAAAATATCGGTTTATTGTGATCATTACTTTCATCATGCAGTTTGTTGTATTAGAGAGGATCTGCAGATATATATTTACTGGTAATGTCAGTGACCTACAATGTGATGCACTTACTGCTGAATGCAATTTCAGGCTTATGGATCAAGCCAAGGACCGTAATGTGGGTCAGGACCATTCAGAAGAGCCCAGTGATGGAAGTGATAAGAATGCAGCGTCTCTGGCTGGGAGAACACCAGTTTCAGAGGGATGATTGTTTAATTATCTTAATGAAATTAAATTGTTATATTGTGGCCAAATGTATGGGAGACACTGAAATACTAATGATGATAGGAGTGATAAGCAAGTCTATTAGTCTTCCACCTTCTTCTCTATAACATATTTCAATTGAGATGGTTTCCACACACTCTGCTCCAAACAAAGTTAGATCTTGGAGACTACAGCAGTGCGTGCATCAACATGCGGCACAAGATCATTTTCAGTACGTGACAATTACTGACACATCGTTTCTCCATCCACAGGGAAGAGATGGCCATAACAAATGAACGCCTCTCCCCCTGCCCCTTTGGATGCTCCACCACTGCAGCCAGATGCGGCAACCAGATGCACACAGCTTGTGTGCTACCTTGCCGCTTCAGTAACTCTCATTACGGTAATTGTTGCTTAATGTTTTCATAATCTGCTGCTTACAGGAAACTGTTTTCCTTTCTCTAATACCATAGCTGCTTCCCTATGGTCCTATTCTGAATGCTGTGTACATTTTTTTTCATGTCCGTAATGATATGGGAACTGTCCCAACTGGCTGGCCTCCCTGATGGAAGAAAGTCTCAAAGAAAAAGTGCTTCTGGTTTGAATGAGTGAGGCAGATGGATTCCCTTCTTCTGATATAATGAGCCATGTTCACACTGCTCCCCAGCATCTGGACATTCACAGAGTTTACTTACATGTCAGGTGTGCCATTCCTCATGATGAAGAGGTAAAGGTGACAAGAAGGGAGCCAAACATGTATTTATTTTAGGTGCAAATTTGCATTCACCCTAGAGGGTTAATTAGTGGGAAATTGCTTCTTAAACCTATTAATGGGCTATTGACAATTATCAATTTAGCACTCTCACAATCTGTGATTCAAATTTTGAAACGCTACAGCGGTACTGAGGAAAGAGCTGCTTTGCGTGAAGACGTCTTTGAGGCTTTGTGGGTCTCATGTTGTGTTTAGAGCTGCGTATGCTAAAGTTTTACAGCCACTAGTACAGAACTTCCTGAAGTTTCCCCCTCTTGAAGCCCTTTGAGGTCAGAGGTGGTTTAGCTTCTCTGTCATTAAATTTTAGCAGTGATGGTTTCTGCTAAAATGTGTGCTCTTTGAAACCTGTGACACTGAGGCCTCTGAGTTTGCTATCAGCAGTAATTTTGACTGACCGATCCATCTGTGGATCATTCGCGTCTCACTAATGATCTCACATGTGCATTCTGCCTGCCCGTGACATTTAGCTGGGTTTTTTTTATCCCCCACTAAGTCACAAGGTGGGCCGAGATGCCATTAGATGATATGGTTCATTTATTGTAGGGGTCCTCATCAGCACATTTTCCTGCCTTGAGGCGTAAAATACAATCCACGCTGATTAGCATCAGCCCCATATCAGGAGAAACATAATAGTCTCAGTCTGAAGGTGAAGCTTTTGAGGGCACACTCTTTGCTCAGCACGGACAGTTGTCACAGGTTTTATTGCAGTTCGAGGATTATCGCTCAGGCACTGAGTCACGAGTGTCGCTCACATGGATGAATGGAGTCGTTTTGTATTCATGACATGCCATTGTATAATTCTGTAATTAAATCATTAAGTAACAGCATGTCCTTCATACTTTTAGTTTGTACCTTGATGTAATTTTGCTGTCAAGGTTTATTAATTGATATAAAGACAAATTGTAATCAAATCAAAGTGCTTCACCTGACTCAGTAATTGAAATGACCCGGTGCCCTCTTTGCCCTTGGGAACAAGTATTTTTTCTAAGTTTGTTTTGGCCTACAGCAGCGCTACGACGTTTCCTGTACTCAGATATGACGTTTCAGGGAATTTAATGACACAATGTGCCTTTTCTCCCACTGTGCTTAGCTGGCTTATTCTCAGATGTGATCCATTACAAGATGCAGCGAAACAATCCAATAATGAAGTTGATTATGTAAGAGAAACCTCCTCCAGCAGTTGTTAGTAGATGTAATGGCAAGGACAGCTAATTAGTTGGGTTGGTTGTCTTTGATTTATATAGTCTTTCCTATCATTCCTTAATCAGCTGAAAGCAATGATCCATGTGCAGACAAAACCCATTCAATTACAAAGCTGTGATCGTGACAGAAATGCCAAGCTCCAAGAGGGGCGTTTAAAACCAACAGAAGATTTTCACATTTTCTACATTGATAATTCAGATAATTGAGCTGTAATTAGACACACCACATTGTTTAGGGAGTATCAAGGCAACATGCAAGTGAATCATTTACCGAGAGCACGAGATCTAAGCGCAACATTATGATTCAGTTACGTAAGTGCGTCTGCTCAGGATGCACAGTAGGTGTGTTTGCTGGGGCAAGTCTGGTGTGAATAGCATGAGCGGCACAGTGCTTTGATAAACAAACAGATTTAATTATGCCGTCGTGGATTTAAGTAAATGAACCCTGAATCAGTAGATGTGATAAAACTGCATTTGAAAAAGTGATGGCTGCCACAGTTTGGGTTAATTATGGTGAGAGCGAATATGCTTCATTGTGACATGCAGCTGCTTCGCATTACATCACTGGCATATGGACAAGTGTCATATTGTAATGTTATACAAATCTGTGATCATTATGCTGCTACAAATGTAAAGCAAGCAGAGCACCAGCTGCCTGGGAAGGTCTAAAGAGGAGCAGCGAGAGAGATATCAGTGCGATCGGCGACGGGGGAGTGCAAAAGAAACAAACTGAAGAGATTTATTGACAAAATCAATAAGCAAAAAAAAAAAAAGGTACTGTGAACGGGTTATGACAGATAGACACGCGTGCACGTTGTCTCGCTTCCTCTTTCTGTTCCTGATTGTGCAAACATTATTATGACTGTTTGGTGAGATTAGTTTTTCCAATCCCCTTTTGAAGTACAAGCACAATATAGCAATACAATACAGTATAAGTTTCATTTTGGGATATTATGAAAGACAGATCAGAGTAATATTGTCCTTTTCTAGAAAAGCTATTGGAAAAGGACAAACTCAAGTTTCTTGGCTTACAAGAAAACTTGAATATCACATCATCTGTGGCTGGATTATATTAAAAAACCGGACAAATGGACAGGTAAAAATACTGCATTGGGTATATGTTATTCATTACCTTTGTACATCTAGAACACGATCAGATATAAATATTTTATAGTAATATATCATTTTGCTGTAACACAGTATTACTTATGCAAAACATGGAAAAACTGGAGCGATATGTTTAAAACTCACAGCTTAAAACCGAGCGAGGCCAGTGCTACTGGTGACATATATATATATATATATACCCGAAAAAAGAAAAATGTATGCAACACACCCTCACAGCAACTGACCAGCTGTGTGATTCATTGCTTTCCCCCCTGAAATCCTTCAGGTCCTTTGTTTTCAGTTTACTTCCTCCTTTTGGGAGCTTTAGAGTCACATCAGCTTCACTGCATTAACACCAAAGTGTACGTGCGCTCCTATAGTGGCGCATACAGTCAGCCCCTGCAGTTATGTGAATGCAATTTAATCGCCTTTAAGAACACCTTAAGTTAGATTTTGTTTAGCGTGCCATGGCGATCCCGATACGATATCAACACAATGTGCCGCCAATGATACTAATCATAACAGGATGTAGCAATTCTGATAAACTGTAGGACAATTAACTCTGCAAAGTTAAATTGTCAGGGGTATCCATTTAGAGCGCCCCCATTTTTGAAAAAATAAAAATGCACTAAATGTACTAAATGTACAAGATTGCATTGCAAGAGGAAGCAATAAGATGTATTGCCATATCAATATTTTGCATTGCATAAGGTCTTTGCTCAGAGGCTAATTGTTTCCACGATGATTACAGAAGGAAAACAAAACCTTTTCCTTATCAAATAGGAATATCTTGGTGTTGATCAGTCAGTATCCACGGCAAAGAGGTCTTCACCATCATGATAAAGCATCTCCTGCTCCCTGCAGCAGGAAGCAGCAAAGCATGGAAGGACTAGCAGACCTTGAGTTGTGTGTGCGCTTCAGAATACAAGGGCACCTCTGACCAGAGGCCGGCCAGCCTGCAAAAGGGCAAAAACACGACAGAAAACTCGTTAACACCGCCGTGATTGTTGGCACGTGTGTCTCTACACTCCTGTTCAGATGTGATGTTTAGAATTTGACAATGATAGCAACATAGCGTCAGTCTGCTAAAGCACAGAAGACATGGAAACATTGCGCGTGAATGTTCAGTCCTTCTGCACTGGGTTTGGTTTGGGCATGGCTAAAAGATTCATTCTGCCATATTTTGTCCATTTGGTTTAAGTGGAATAAAGTAATAATTGGAAAACAGCTAAAGGAAAAACAGGAAAAACCAAACTGCCTTCGAGAGTGCAGATCAGCATCCAACCGAGCCACAAGGCCTCGTACTTTGAGTGCACGTGTGGCTGCAATCATGCGCTGGCTAGCGAGCTGTAGCTGCGCCCTAATCCCATGCAAACACCTTTGATTGAAAGTAACAAGTTCCCTTCAGAGGCAATTTCAAGTTCTGCAGAAATCATATGAAATTACCGCCCGAATAATAGTTGACGGGGCATGTGGAGGGAGCACGAGCTTACCAAAAATAGCCAACTCCAACGCTTCAGCACAAAACAATACTTTGAACTCCACAAACTGATTATCTCTAATAATGTAATGAGTATCTGAGGGTGGACCCCCCCCCCCCCCCCCCCCCAAACACGTTTTTTAGGGGGGTCCCCTGTCCATTCTTTT
>VUQK01002718.1:34331-46576 GCA_015106715.1 Bujurquina vittata
AACAGAAATAAAATAAATGCAATTAATTTAATTTTTTTAACACACACACACACACACACACACAATCATAGACAAAACAGATTCTCTTGCAATCTGTATTCCCAGCACAGAGCACTTAGACGCACGTCTTTCCAACATGTAATTGTGTTGTCGGAAACTAGTAATAATTATTGATATCGCTGGAGAATAGGCTGGTATTTGGAAAGCCTAGAATTATTTTTCGGAGGAAGGCTAATGGAACAATTTACCAGACGAGAAAAAAAGAAAAAAAAACTGAGCTAGTCTATATGAATTTTCTGGCCCCAGAAATACAATCAGTGGATGCAGACATATCTCATGGGACAGAGATGCTAATGGACCCTTGATATGCATACATTAGCATATCACAAAAGCGAACAAGGACATAAAGAGGCGTGGTGTCTTTATAATTTCATTGCTTTAACACTGACTGCTTGGAAATAGTGAGTGAGCAAATGTTGCTGAGTGCATGGAAGACACGTTACCTTTAGATGGTAGAGCAAAAATCTTTCAGGTGTGCAAAGCAGACGTGATGGAAAACTGACTTATAGGAGTGACTTTGGCCAACTTGTTAATGAGGGATAATCTGCTGCTGTGATTAAATTTGGTTAAAAAGTTGATTGTATCAGACGCACTTCAGATAGCAGATGTTAAAGCAGGGCCGCACCAGATAACAATCACAGTCCTGAATATCATTAAAGTTCAGTTTAAAGTCTCTGCTGAACAGTTCACCTGAAGCTGGAGAAAAATATTTATTCATTGTAGTCTTTCCTGCAGGCGTGACACAAAAATACACTCAAACTCATTATCGAGAGCCAAGTTTATTATGTTCTATTTTTGAAATGTGTTAAACAGTGTAAATTATGTCCTTCATCAGCGGACTGCAAATATGCTCTTACTGCCATATTTGTGGCTGCTGCAGTGACCTGATTTTTCCTGAAGGATCCGTAAATGTTATCATCCTTTCCTGGAGGAAAAGTTAAGCGTCGCGCTGAGAGATGAAAGATCTTACAGGCGAGAGCACAAAGGAAACTGAAACAATATTTGAAACCCCGAGAGTTGACGTCTCCAAATTCCTCTAAATCTTATAAATTATTTGAGCTCATTCCGCTTTCATCTTTTATTGCACTTTTAAAGTTTACAGAAATCTGCGCATTTCAAATGAGACACGACAACATGTCACGAGACGGCGCTCTAGCTCTCCACAGGCAAACATCAAACGCTTCCAGCAGCCAAACACCACATAAACACTTCATTAAAAACAGGGATGTGCCATCATTCACACAATCGCACCGCTCTACCTGCACCCCGGTGCACCGCAAACACCAGGCGAGCACACAAAGCCCTCTCATCCGAGCATGCGCCTGGACGCAACAATTTCTCTGACATTAGTAAAGTCATGTGAACAAATGAGGGGCTTCAGTGATGAAAGCATTAAATGGGGAAGGCATTGGCTGCTCTAGAGTACAAAAATAAAAGAATCAAGAGAAAGAGAGAGAGAGAGAGCGAGAGAGAGAGAAATTGTCAAAACATGAAAGAACAATAATGAACTGGAATATGATTTATGCTGGCTGGTTCGGAATGATTTATGCTACTACAATACTGTCAATTGATTTGTTAATTGAATCCATTTGCATTGTAGTGAAGAGACAGAACCCTATATAATGCGTACAAGGACTGGAGGCTTTGGATGATTGTGTTCAGCTCTCAGCAGCTCGCGGTACCTTTTTGCTTCTGTTGATTCATGGCTTGTTTATTGTTTTGTCAGGGGAAGAAAGAAAAACTCAGAGCCATTTAGTGGACAAGAAGACCCGAGGTATTTTGATGCTCTGTAATTGGGTTGGCTTGGAGATAAAGCCGAACAAACGGAGCTGCAGGAGCAGAACAAACAACTGTATGGACCGTGTGATCTTGGGTGACAGAGAGTCTCTCAGGTCAGCTCGCAGAGGTGCGGATGCTTTTGCTGCTGCAGAAAAGTGTGAACAAAAGTGATTCGCTTTGACTAGCTTGGTTAGCCGCATCTGGTTAGCCGAGACAGACTTTGCTTAGCCTGCTCTGGTATGACCTGGACCCTGAGCAGCAACTAGGGATTTATATTCTATCTTTTTAATTTTAAAAAATACAACAACAAAAAAAATTGTTGTGCAGTCAACAGATTAATCAGGTCAAAAACTGCAGTTTTTTGGGGGGGTTTTGGCCTGTTGTCCAATTTGCTACCAAATTTTGATGATGTCTGTCAAAAGATGCTAAGATATTGCTTTTAATAACACACAGACATGCAAAAACTTAAACCTTTGTACAGACCAGGGAATTAAGCTTTTTTGCTTAAGTTCTTTAGGCTCACACATGGACTTTTAATGTATGCAATCAGCATTAGCATCCAGTGGAGTCCGGCTGTGGCGGGGCACAGGTCTCGATGCAGGGCTGTTTTCGCAGCTCTGTTTCATACCAAAATCCTTTTTCAAGGTTTTGAGAACAGCCAAACTGTGCTGCGGGAGTGACAAGACTAAAATAGATGTCCCCTAGATTTTTCCCGAAGATAAGCCTGGTATCGGTGAGTCTGCCGTCCTTCACCCCCCCCCCATTCCTCCCAAAGGGAAGGCTCCAGCAATTATGAGGGAATAAATCTGTGACAGGTAATGGGATTGTCTCTGCTTTTAAAGATTATTATGCTTCTCGGGGGATGTGCAGGTGGTATAATACAACTTGCTCTCCGTCGCATGATAGGCATATCATTTATATCTTCAGATCAGATCATGTCCTCAGTGTGATAGAGAGAGTCAACACAATGTGCCTTCACCCTAACATCTTTGACCATTTGCACGTGACGGCAGCCAGAGACACGTTTTCTTTTCTTTCAGAGCATGTTAAGAGTCATAAGTCAAAACGTGTAATGGAGAGATTATTTCTGCAAGGCAGTTAGACATACTACAGCTCCATAACTGAACAGCTCTGTGGGCCTTGTTGGCAGTCGGTTTTGAGGATTTTCACAAAGTAACATCTATTTTGAGGCGAGAATGTTACTCGCGTTTGCACTTTGCATGAAGACAAGCAGAATTTGCACAAAGAAGTGTTATCATGCCTTGTGCAATGACAGACTTGGCTGCATTGCATTGCCACAGAGGGCTATACATATCCAGCCCTCAGCAGAGGTGTTATGCAACAACCTTGTTTTTCAAATCTGCTGTTACCGAAAGCCAGTAAAGGCATAATAATGGAATAAAACACTGATTTTTTCCCCCCTTTATTCTTCGCTCTAAGGTGTTGGACACAAGCACAAATGGACTGCATTTCAGAGTAAAAAACGAACATGGCTGCAGGCTAAGTGACAGCTTGTTGAGTCTCACAGCTAATTCTGTTAAATTAGCAATTTTGCCAATTATAATGAGTGCTCTTTTGATTGCTCGGAAGCTTAGAGTATTAATAACAAGGCCACCGAGGAATTACCTACTATTACTAAATAACTTTATAGCTGTAATCATGTTTTGACCAACAGATATTGGTCATTGTGCCATATTGGATTGTCACTCCTGTTGTGTGATGATGTCTAGATCTCAAAATGCATCAAAAGATGATGATTAAGCATGAAAATGTTGCATCCGCGTTGTTCCAAATGGTATTGTTTTGTTTTTTCCTTTGCTGGGAAGCAGCAGAACGTGAAGAACCCGTCGTGTGAATAGCGCAGATTGTGCCGTCTCTGGAAGTCTCCACGTGGAATTTTCTTCACAGAGCTGCTGAACATCAAGTGCCACCTAAATTCATTTTCATGCGGTTAACACCAGCCTCTTCCACACAGCGCTGGAGAACATCACAGAAACCAAACAAGCAGACGAGTAAATAAATAAGCACTTGTGATTTGTTTTATCTGGGAACACTTGGTTGAGGCGACACACAGAGCCTAGTTGCTTTGGACAGCTGTTTAAAAAGCGACACAGCTAACTGTTTGCGCGTTTGAAGCCATCTTTACTCGAGCTGCTGCACTGAGCGATCGCACGTCAAATTAAAATGTCTTATTTGGTTTATAAGAATTCTGTATTTCTCCTCATTAAGAGCAATTACAGCAATTATCAAACTTTGCATTTATTCCTGTTAACAGAGCACGGACACGCTTTGTACCCACGAGGAAAATGTTGAGATGGCTACAGGAACATGCCAAACCTGTCAAAATGTGTTTGGGGTATTTGGAAACGGCTAATGACCGCGTCTCCCGAGGTGCTGTTGGAGTAGCCCGACAGTTACACCCCGCTGCTTCTCCTGCTTGTAATTATCAAAGACAGGAAATTAAGAAAGTTTGGGAAACTAGTGCACAGCGAGGGGCGTGCGCCCAGTTTGGGTTGGAAAATAACAATGTGCTGCTGGTGTTCATGTAGTGGTGTCCTTCTAATCTTCCAATGGATTGTGCAGAAATAGTCAAACTGATGAGTCACTCGACCCATCAAAGAGAGTATGTGGCATGATCTGCCACATGAGAACATGATCTACATTATTTACAAAAAAAGAATTCAAATTCACGTCTTCTTTTTTACTTGTGCCTTAAATACTGGCTGAAGTACAGTAGCAGAGGGGGACATCAATAAGTGTTTACTAACCACAGAGACAGACACCTTGAATAATTCAGGGGGCCGACAGCTGGACTGGCCCCTGGAAAATACCGGGGATATTCATTGTATTAAAGCTTCTGTTTAGCTGTTGTCAGGGGGCACCAAATCTCTAGCTGTGACTCTGATGGAGCGTGACCAACTATGAGAGGAGAAACCCGAGGAAATTGCTTGGCTAAAACATGCCACCGATACTTAGGGCTACCAAGCATGACCCTGACTGAGATGGATGGATGGGTATTTCAAAGTGAAAGGGAATCAACAGGTAATACACACACACACACACACGTGTAGATAATCAGTACTAATAATATTTTGTGTTTATTCTGTGTTAATTATTGAAAGATGAAAAAAAATCTGAGCAGGTCATCATTGCATGCAGCATAGCGACGCTGCCGTTTGGAAAGTGAAAGGTCGCAACGGCGGCAGCGCACGTCCAAATCTGTCATCTGACTTTAGATTGATATTTATCAGTGTGATTTTCATGAGAGAGCTGTATCTGTCAGCATGAGTAGCATCTGTTGGAGATGAAAAATTTTGAGGCAGCATTGTCTTTAATCTAGCCAAGACTTTTGTCAGCTGCACAGCTTGCAATTGTTATCACGCTGACAAAAACACAGAGATGTAAGCAAGCATACCCACAACGCCCTCGAGGTAGAAAACAGTGCGTCATAGCTGCTGAAAATGAATGCAGACTTAAATGGAAAGCAGTGAGACATGACATACATATGGAAATAAATATACTGTGCTGTAAGCAAACCATCATTTTGTTTAATCTTTAAGCAACTTAGACAAAACGGGGGTCAGGCGGGGATTTCCTCTGAGTTCGAAGCAATGTCAACTGATCAGCAGATGCATGTTTGTTTGAATTCTTCTTGATTGACGCTCCTTGTGTGCGAATATAAACCTGATTCTGATTATAATTCTGCTCTCGCTGGTTGAGGACTTGCAAAATAAGATGTGAGAACTGCAGGGCGCACTGTGAAGATATCTCTGCGCTGACCTTGTTTACAGTGCTTAAAGAACTTGCAGTAGGATGCCCTTGAAAAGATGGGAAGCAGCCTACAACATGCTTTATGATGAAATTGCATTTCAAGATTTAAGGATTTAAAGTTCAGTTTGTTGTTGGCGAAAGATCTGTTTGAAGACTCGGAAAGGAAGAATGAGTGCATCAGTGGCTCTCTGGACTGGTAATAGAAAGGCACTCATTGGCATTAGAGTACAGATTAGCAATTAGAGGTATAATATTTTGTATTAGAGAAAAATAAATCAAATAAATATGTAATCTTTACAAGCAGATAAGCTACAACCTGATATCAGGACTAATTCTCAATTAATTTTATTGAGCAATTTATCAGCATTCATGCAGAATTTCTAATTTGTAAAAGTCTCACTAAGGAAATTAGTTTAGTTAATGCCTCAGTAACGTTACACACTTTTATAATATTTATTTGCCCCCAGTTGTAAGCATGCAAAGGTGACAAAGGTTGTCAGGGAGAGGGGTGCTGAAGGCTTGTGAATATCATCTTGCTCAGTGCTTTCAGCCTCGTGGTGTTAACAAGACACGAGGAATCGCTGTGAAAGGTCAGCGAGAGGGCAAACATGGAAGGAGATCCTCAACTTCCAGTGATGCACAAAACTCATTGTGCACCACTGCTACCTGAAAATCTGCACTAGGGTTTATTTAGTGTGGGATCAATTGAATTTATATGTGTTTGTACACGTTACATGATCAAATGCTGTCTTTTTGTTTTTTCTTTTCGCATTAGAAGACGTCACATGCCACGCTAGATAATCTGCTGATTGTTATTTAGTTTAGAGCGATATCTGCCTCTTGGTATTCAGGTCAGAACTAACACAGATCTTGTTAATCCTTTTGACAAACATTGCAGCTCCCGTGTGCCACAAAATGAAAGCAGGATTCAGCAGCGGCTCCATCAGCAGAGGGGCCGAATCTGAATGTATCAGCTGACGATAACTCGGGGACAGAAAATCCATACGCCTTCTGTGGGTATAGTTTTCTGTACTGCAAGTTGCCAGATATTGTTTTTCCCTGTGTGTGGCACTGGGGTAGTGTTGACCAGTTTCCAATAAAGCCAACTGGCAGGAGGTAAAACAAAAGACTGGCACGCAATATTAGCTTCATAGCAGAGGATGCATTACAATGGATATATGCACCTTCATATTTTATGCTTGCAGCATCTCAGTGATGGTGAGTGGGGATCCTTTTAAACCAAAGCTAAGAGATTAAAAATCGCTGTTTAGAACCGGTCATTCCCCGGCAACTCACTAAATTCATGACGGAGTCATTTTATGAGCAGGTGTGTGAATAACGACTCAGCTCTTACCACAGGAGGCTACGATTACATTCATAATGCCATATATCATTGGTGTCCGGGTGGGAGTGGTGGGCGCTGGCTTTGCAACAGAACAACACTGCCATCTAGTGCATTTGTTAAATAACTGCTCACAACCTGACGCCAAATATTATTTTTGATGCTGAAAGTTAGCAAAGGGAGACCGCTGTGGTCCACAAACTGGGGGGTGAAAAGTGTTCCAGCTTTAACCTTGCAGGTGAGGTTTGTGACGTGTGAGGCACTGACTCGTCTGGAGTTGGATATGAACATATCCAACATATATGAACCCAAAATAAAAGCTTATATTTCAGTTATGCTAATTATTAATTATACTGCGATCAACTCCGTGCTGTTCAACAATGATGGCAAGAAAAATTAATATTTAATGTGAGGTCAAACAATTTCTTTTTTTTTGGGGGGGGGGGTCTTTTTAAATAAATAAAAAACATGCATTACCTTACCTTTATTTGAAGATAAAGTCCGTGTGCGTATTCTGCTGCTGGGACAGCACTTCTGCAGCACTGCCCCCTATCGGCGCAGCACGGCACCTTCTGCCGCACTCTGTGTATTTTAACCGAGCATTTATGACCGATCACAGAGAATAAACATGACACACAATCATTCAGTATATCAGACAGACTGTGGAGCATCAGCATGTGCAGCACATGTGTAATCAAACACAGAGAGACAGCAGTGGGCATGCGCCAACCGCCTGCTTCGTTTACTGCGTGTGACACAGCGCCCCCAGAGGTGAGCCACAGCACTGCACTGGCGATTTTGACCATTAAAGTGTTGTAATAATTCAGAAAACAGTTTTCTAAAACAGGTTGTATTTTCTCTTATCACTGTTAGTGTTTTACTTGTCATAATGAGGCACTGCCTCACCTGCCTCACCTGACTGCACGTCACTGAAACCCTGTAAACGTGATCTGAGCTGCTGAAACAGATTGTGCATGGTTACTGAAGTAAAAAATAAAACAGTAACTGTGTTTCCAAAATGGGGAAAAAATGGATAAGAAGTTCAAATGAATCTCTGTGGTCGCAGTGAAATGTCTCACAGTCACGGCAGAAGCTTCACTGAGGCCTTGGAAACAATCTTGAGTGATTGCAGGCCTGACTCTAGTATTTGTGACCAAAGAACAATAAGGATGTTTCGTTGCATTTGCATATAATCATCAGATTGGCAGACACAAGAGTCCAGCTGCAGTTTGACTGACCCTCAAAACCATCAGTTTTTGTGCCACAGTCTCACACAGACTTTAGAGTGATCCTTCAAGCCAAATGTCTGCGTCATGAGATTTGCCTCCATGTTAGAATGTAAATGGTGAACCTTTAACAGCCAGCAGGGGGAGGTAATGGTGTGTGCCATTCAAATCTCCAGAGACAGAGACCTCCTGTGGGGTTATGATTTGATGGGTTTCAAGATTAAATCCTCAACTTAACCTAAAACTCTGCAAAAATAAAAGAATGAATAACTACCAGCACAATGACCTTATTTAGATCTTTGTCCACGTAATGGTCAAAAGCAGCGGTGTGGTAGTTGTGTTTACTGAAACCTTGAGAAGTAAAATGATAATAAAAATGTAAAGATTTTCACAGCCTTCACTATCAAAATGTTTTTTTTAAACTCTGTTGTATTTTACAAACACGTGCACCTTCACTCATGGAAGGTTTTTGATTTGTAGCCGTATTCATTCTGAGAATTAAACCTCGCCTTCCGCAGTGAACACAGACAGACACAGTAATAAAGGCCAGCTTTATTTCCTCTTATTACAATAGCTAGACACATTAAAGGCTTGTCCACAGGGGGGGGAAAGGACACAGGCAATCTTCCAGCTGAAAATATATTCAGAGCTATAAAACTTCATCAAACAAACACGGCATCAACATCGCTGCAATCACTGTTTGAAAATTAATCATCAAAATTAGTCGTCCCGTTTATGTTGCACACAAATGTTACTAACAGGAAGGAAAAAGTGCCTTCTGTGGACTAAACCAACAAGTATTTCTGCTGCTTGTGTGTACATTTTTAAAGATATAAATGTGATAATCTGAAGCCTGATTTACACATTGTAACAGCAGCAAAGCCAAATGAGACTGCCTGAGATAAAGACAATCATGTCCATGTGTGAATCTTTGTGACATCAAGCAGAACTACGAATGAAAGACACAGAAGCACTTTGCATCCTGTAACTTTTGCTGACAGTTGGTTGAGCAGGGATGATACTACATGCTTTCCAGTCGCAACACATAAATCTGATCTGATAAACTACTGTTAAACACATCTCTGTAATCTTATCTGCTTTTGATTAAGAATTGTCAGTCTCTCATAGAGATGAATAATTAGCTCTGCTATAACCACCACTTAAATCATAGGTGACCTGAGGTATGGAGCAGTCTGTGAAGAAGTTTGGGAAGGCTAAAGTGCACAGTGCATTGTCTTCTATGGGCCCCGTAGCAGCCTCAGACTGACAGTAGACAGTCGGAGGCTGGGCAGGGCCTGTACGCAGCGTCTCTCCTGCTTTTTTAGAGGGTGCTGAGCAGCTAGTCCAGGGCTCTGAGTAGAGGAGACCACTGACTAAATGATGAGTGTCGTAGGAAGCAGGATCTGGCCCTCCCAACTCTGGCTGCACCCGGAAAGGCATGCCTTGATACATGTCCTGCTCACTGACCATGTTGCTGTAATCAGGCCCCAAGAGCTCAAAGAAATCTGCAGCCTCAGGGTTGCCTCGTTCCAAGTCCTTCAGAGTCATCCCAGATGTTGAGCTGACTTTGGAGCAGTTAGCAGGCTCAGTGAAAAAAGAAGGGGGCAGGTTGCGATGCCTCAGTGGGGGTTTCTTGGCTTTTTCACCCCTTATATCCTTCACGGGGCTGAAGAGAGCTGCCAAGCTTTTGCTCTGCAGGTTGGCCTGAACACCATCACGCTTAGGTAGAGTTTTGCTCTGCAAAGCGCTTGGCTGAGTCAAAGGGGAACCCTGTCTTTTCACTGGAGCCTCGGCTACATTTCCTGGCGTTATAATGCCGGTGCACCTTTTGATCTGCTTTTGCAGATACTTCCGGTGGTTGACTTTCCTTTTGGACTTCACTGGCTTGTCCAGAGCCAGCTTGATATTGCTGGAGGCCGAGTCCATGAAACTCAGTAAATCTCTCGTGGTCTCTTTGTAGTCCTCATCATTTTCCGTCTCACCCAGGAGACTCCCATCGAGACTTTTTTCCACATCATACTCCATCACAGAACCAGGGAAGCAGAAATTCATGAACTGAGGGTTCATGATTGCAGTCTGAACAGCCATTACTCTGTCGAGCCCGGCGGCTACACCTGTGGCGTTCGCTGTGATCCTCGAACCCAAAATTTCTTCACAGCATGCCTTTTTTCCTCTGATAAAAACTTGGTCCTGATGCTGCTCATGAAGTTCCTGTAAACATTCCAGAGTAGAAGTGACGAGCTGTGAGGAAAGCGAGGAGATCTTTCAGGGGGCTGGACAAATGATGTCAGAACATCAAAGAGGAGGGGCAACGGGACCGCAGGACTTAACTCTTTGCTTGTGCCCGACCACCTGCATCTAAGAGGGATTTGTCTGAAATTCCCTGCTGAGCGGAGGACAATAGCCTCTGTCAGAGCGCTCCCCCTCTAGTTTAACTGTTTGTGTGTGCTGTGAACCAGAGGCTTTCATGAAACTCGAGGATATTACTGTAACAGTGAGAAGAAAGGAAATCACGCTGGAGAGGGTGTAGAGGCAGAAATGTAATACAAAATGATCTCTGTTAGACTGGAAACTAAATATCCTCTTTTGCTACATCTGTGACTGTCAAACAAGCTATACTTACACAAAAAAATTATCAAAACAACCAACAGACTTGAAATAATTAACACCACAGTTCACGTCTGTTTCTCAAAATAATTTAAAACACAAAAGTAAAAGCAATTAGATTACTTGTAATCTAATTACTGTTCATTTAGGCACAGAGACAAACAAAACGATCACAGTGCTACAGTACTGAGAAAGTCTGCTTTTCTGTGGGAAAATCTTAGCATCTAAACAGATGCCACTATACGGGAGAATCCTCCCAACCGCTTGCTTGTGTCTTAATCTGCTCATGGCAAAAGTTGATTTCTAGTGCATTCCCAGGCCAGTGGGAATTTCTGCCCTGGCCTGACAACTATTATGGGCTGCCTTTGACATAAAGCCCTACAGGGTCTAAATAGCCTCTATTCTTCGCGCAGCACTGAAAGGGAGCTTTGTGCCAGAGATTCATTAAATTGCACCTCACAGCCCCTTCGTAAAATGGGTCTCAATAATGAACAGTCGATTTAACTAGAAAAGCTGCCGGAGCTGTTAAATTAAAGGGGAATAAAGTGCAGTTCAGGCTTAGTGTGCCAGAAGAAATGTTGACCTTAAGAAATCCTGGGTATGAAACTTCTGTTGTAAACAATAAC
Source organism: Bujurquina vittata (assembly GCA_015106715.1). Lineage (NCBI taxonomy): Eukaryota > Metazoa > Chordata > Actinopteri > Cichliformes > Cichlidae > Bujurquina > Bujurquina vittata. The sequence continues at coordinate 45,743 of VUQK01002718.1, forward strand.
GCATTTACAGCAAGTTTCTGGGCCAGCGGCGAACACAATGGAGGATGTGTCCAGGAGCCAGATTGTTAGGCTGCCAGCACTTATCTGAATTTAAGTGGCATTTTTGGAGCGATCAGCTCGGTGGACGCTGTTTCGCTCTGCTTCTATTTTCAGTTTTTTTTCTGTTTACAGGCAGTTCCTACCTGCCCCATCCTGGAATCACATTAAAGCTTCATGAATTATTTGAAGAGACGCTGCAGGCGCAGAACTGAAAAGATAACAACTGAAGATCCTTCCTCTTTCAGAAGAGCCTTTTGAGGTGAAGCAGTGACTCATTTGGGTATTTGAGACATGAAAAAGTCTAAAGTGGTGGTAAATTCCTTCTTATGGTAATTCTAGGGGAGAAAAGGAGCAGTGATACTAATAGTACTAATTATCTAGAAATCTAAAAAAAAATCAAATGCAAGAACAAGTGGATTCAAAACAGAGATCATCTTGCTGTTTATACACCTACTAAATAAAATCTTTCTGATATTATGCAAAGAAACAAGAGTGCATGTGAAGTTTCACCTGTTTGCCCCAAAAGTTTTATGTGTCCATTGAAAAGAGGAGGAAAACAGCTGCAGCGCAGGAGCTTTTAATGCCTGCCCAAACCAATTTCACCTCCTCTCTTTGCTAGCGGCACAGTTTTGGCAAAGTGACATCATCACAGCCACGGCAGCTATAGCCCCCCCTTTTTTTTCCAAGTCAGGGGGTCTTGGCTTTTGTGCTGGTGGGTCATTCACATCACAGAGCCTGACGCACAGATCCCGGAAACAAGTTTCCATTGTTGCATAAAGACTGAGCGGGGGAGAG
>VUQK01002719.1:1421-12270 GCA_015106715.1 Bujurquina vittata
AAAAAAAACAAAAAAAAAAAACAGCAAACAGTGACAGAAAGAAAGCAGGAAGTCCAGTGAGGTAATATAAAGACTTACAGAGTCCATGTGAGATGCAGGTTGTGGTGGATAAATTTGCTGCTCTGCTTACTGAACTATCAGTTGCATTATGGTGCCGATTATGAGCAAATGATCTGGTGCAGTTATGGCCTGAAGACTACTCTTTCTCTCTCCTTCCAGCTAAAGTTGCAACAGGCCTCTTCATCCTACATCCTACCGCCCTAATCTATCAAAAGGGTCTACAGGTTTTGTTTGTCTTGCTGTTTGTCCTACGCCGACTGTACTCGTTATCCTATGCTGTTTGAAGCTAGGCACATTTTAAATTCTAATACATTCTTAACTTTGGATTAAATAAGCTAAGGTTGTTTCTCTTTTGTTACCAAAGTTATGTAGTGTCTTCACCAAGATTCTGGAAATGCTTGAGAATACCACCATTTTCTAGAGTGGTGTTGTGCTTCCTTAGTAAACATGAAAATACTTGAAGGCCTTTAAAATAGAAAACATACTCATTCATACCAAAGTTTAACCAGTAACCTAAGGATATCTGTTCAGCTGTTCCACTTTACCAACTGAGATACTGAAGGTGCTGTACTGGATATGCCAAACAAATTGGCACCATTGTTTCATCTTTTTGAAGCTGTTTTTGTTAAACTAAATGTTTCCATGGCATACATGAGTTTGACATTTTCAGCCCAAACTTAAAAATGTCCAGAGTCAAACCAGCAACTGCAGGATTTCAGGACGGATCTCTAAAGTCTTTTGCTCTACCAACTAAGATGTCAAAGGGATCCACAGTGTAACTAAAAAAAAAAGTCAGATGGGCCTTCTTTCAAAGCAATGCATGGCTAATGTATAGAAATCTAGACTTGCCCAAAATGCCAGAAAAAAGGAAAAAGAAAATGCAACTCTGTCTAGACTTTAGAGTTCAAGCACCATATCTCTGCCACACTAAAATAAAAATGTCAACATTTGGACGTTTTATCCATTTTATGTGGGACAGACTGTGACCAGTACTGTTGCTATCATGAAACAATGACCAGTTCATTGTGTTCCTTAGACAATGTTTCCATGAAAATTATAAATCTGTACCTGCTGTTCTCACTGCGTTACTTCTGACAGTATCAACTAAAAGTGTATAATTTAATTAAATGCTACAATTTCCTCTTTAATGTTCATGACCCTGTGGTTAAACTTCATCTAATTTGTTGCTTAATGCTGCTTGGCTACTACAGATTATCCTGGCTTCACTAAGCACATATAAGTCTGTCCCCAATATGTAAGTACTCTGTTAATTAAAAGATCTTGAGCACCTTCATGCTAAAGGTAAGAAAAATGCGATGTTAGCTAATCTGTGCATCAAAGTTAATCTTTGACTTAGGATCTGAGCTGCAGTCCTCTAAGTGTGGCACCCTAAACTCTTGGCAATCAAAGCTGCACACACAGAGTTCATCTCTCCAAACAACAGGATGACATGATTTGTTTGTGTGGGTGAAGAACACTTTTTGAGGTTAGATGGCTGATACTGATTAATCTTAGGACCTTCAAAAATACTAAGAATGTTTCAAAGATCTGATTTTTGTATAGTAACTGTGATTTTTTTTTTTTAAGTATCTAGGTTTGCGATTGCAACAGGCAGCAGTTTAGTTATATTGTAATACTCACAAACATTTGCATTATAAACATATAGCTTTCACTGATCTACAGCTCCCTTTAAAGCTAATTCATGATTGGAAGCCCCATCCCTCGACAGCCTCTGAGCCCAGTCTGTAATAGTTAGTCAATGGAAAATCCATAAATTTATATTTTTGCAGCAGAGCTCAAGTTCGTTCTGTTTTGCAGTTCATCTGGTTAGCTGAATTCCTCACAAGTGCAGTGTCTCTTGAAATATGGTCAATGTCAAACCTGAGCCCTGGAATTCTGGGAAATACATTTAGCACTACTCTCAGTGTAACAGAATGACTTTCACTGTATTAGAAACCATCCCTGCAGTCAGTCAGCAGCTCCAGTCTGTGCATGAGAGACTGTCATTTCCCCTGTAATTACATTAAGCATAGAATCTCCCAGAATATTAGTTTGAATCAGGAGGAATGCACAGCATTCTCACCCGGCCACCCCAGCATTGTCTATATTTCTGAATGCCGTGTTTGTTTTTGATTGTTTTCCGTAAACACTAAAGTTTCTCAGGGAAAAAGAAGCATGGCCGCATCGGGCTGTGGGATCTCTGCTGCTGCAGATACAGATGTTTATCCAATCAAGCAAACACAGATATAAGATTTCATGAAAGGAAGGAAGGCACGTCACAAGCAGTGAAGTGAACTGCAAGGTGTTTTTTTTTCCAAGGTTCCTTTAGAAACTGATTTCTTAAAATGCAAAAGAACACATGAGCATAAAACCACCTGCACCTGCAGTGATTTAGAAGTCAATAAAGAAGTAGCCTTTGGACTCATGTATTGTAGCCTTCATGAGAAAACAATGAAATATATATTAAAGGAGACGTATCATGCAAAATCCACTTTTGTAGCCCATAAATACATTTTGTTGTGTACTTTGAGTGTGCAGGAAATGTAAATGCATTCTGTCCTGGTGCTGTGTAGATATATTTATATTCTTTTTGAGTCATAATTTTCAGTCTGTTCAGTTTTCTCTTTTCACTGTTATCTTTTCTTATCTGTTACATCACAGTATTTGCTGTGGAACTGCTGAACAAGGGCATGGATTTCTGGCTAACCAATCTCGTGAATCCTCCATTTTTTTTTAGCAGTGATTTTGTAGTCCAGTTTGGTTATGCCGAAGTTGCACGTAGGTAAGTCAAAATGTTGTTATTGGATGTATTAACCCACAGATTCCTTACATCGGCCCCCGGCATCAAAGCCTCTTCGAAGTGACTGGTTAAAATTTATTTTTCTCGGAAATGTAGTCAAATCAGTGGGGGAAGTCCTCCTTGTTTTTCTGGCAGTAGCTAAGCATATCGCTGCTATCAAACTACAAAAATGGCCGAACAGGGTGGAGTGAAACGCTTTGCAACCTGCAGGGGGGCGGGGTGTGAAATGTCTCATTCACATTTAAAGAAACCGCACCAAAACCAGCTGCTCTCAGACGAGCCTTGGAAAAGGTGTAAAAGAGGGGTCTGTGGAGCTACAGTAATGAGGAATTCAGACCAGAGCACTGACGTTCTAAAGACATTAAAGACATAAATTAAAACGTCAGTACCTTCTGAAAAACTTTTACACGATCGATTTTACTCAAACACAGTTTCAAGAGCAGAAAAATCGTCTTTTGCTTGATTACTAAAAGTTCCTAAACGTGCAGTGAATCTAACAAAAGCTGAAAATGAATTGTGGTTTATTAGAAAGAAATGCAGAGGATGTGAGAGTGATATTTACTGGAATATCATCAATAACTAAGCATTTGTAATGAAAGTGATTGAATACTACTTTTAAATTGCTCTCCCTTCTTTTACAAAGTGACGCACCTTAAAGGAGAACCAGCGACTAAGTTCCAAGTCGACTTCACCCTCTGTATTTTACTTAACTTCAGGTGATGATTAAAGGAAAGTAAGACGTGGTGTTTTGGAAATGCTCACTGTCTGGGATTTAATCCATATTTGCACAGAGAGTGTTTTTTCACATCACTCCCATTTAATTACACTGCTAAGTGTTTCAGAGGGAGACATGGGAGGAGATCTGTGTGGTCTCCCAACTTCCTCACTCCCTCAAGCACATCGAACGGAGACGTGTGATTCACCGTCATTAGCATTCCACCGCTCCAAACTACCAGTGAAAAGCAGCCGCAATGTCTCCATAGCTGACCCCTAAGATTTACTTTGGGATTATATGAACGTCATATTTTTTTTTTCTGCTATTTTGTGGAGATTGGATTATTTACTTTTTACCCGTCTATTTTATTTAGAAAAAAGTTTAGGTTAAAGATGCAGAATTCCTCGTTTTATTCTCTAATCTTTCCATACCTGTCGCCAGTAATCAAACTCTTAATGTGTCAGATTTCTACTCATATGATCCAGTAATTTAGTGATCCAAGTTGCTAACAATGTAAATAGAACTTTTCTGAGTTGAAATGCACTACACAATTTAGTGCATCCATAATACATTCAATTTGCTATTTTACAAGCCTAGAACCTGTCAGACTGGAATGTATTTTCATGAAGGTTTGCATGTTTATTTATCTAACAAGGTTGATTGCAGTCGTGCTGGAAATAAAGCATCAACCCCGTCTTGATCTGAGCAGAGAACTAACACACAGTTTCTGACCTCTTCATGCTGCTCATCAGCAGATGTTTGCTGTTAAATCATAATATGCCAAAACATTGTTAGCCTTGTCAAAAAGAATATATGCTGAATAAATATTCTTTGCACAGTAGCTGCCCATGCCAGGCCAATGACAGCGCAATCATTCCCTTGGTGATTTTGTAAAGTAAGTGAAGCCAGGTCCTGTCATACAAAATTAATGCTGGTTTCATGCAAATCGCTCCACCTCAGCCCTTGTTTCCCGTTGCAACACTTGTCTGTCATTAATGATCACTTATGGCTTGGCACTTGGATTGTGTACTTGGGACTGTTTTTGCAGCATATCCAGTGAATGATCTGGGGATTTAAGTTTGGTGCCACTCATTATTAAGTTGCTGGAAAAGAGCACCCTCCTAATTCTTCACATGTAATGCAAAATGTAGACTTGGCTACCTAGCAAGCTGTCTGCCCAGATGCTTTAGCCTGGAGCCACATTGACTCCTGCCTGACTACCGGTCAGCATGGCCAGAGGCACTATTCACACTGGCTCATGCCTGGGCCTGCACAGAGACATCAGTCAGCAAACTCAGTCTCACTTCTGATTCTATGAGTCCAAGGCCAAAAACTCAGATATGACCCCCAGGGACCCACTCCGCCATGTTGTGCTAGCTTGCTCACAATCTCAATAACCCTATCTGCTGCCTCTTTTGAACATTGATTGATTGATTCGCACACACAGCTGCAGCCCCACAGGACTGACACAGAGTTGGGTTTTCTGCATCTAAAATGCTAAATGGGCGCACAGGACAAAACACTTTAATTCTTTTAAATGCGTATTTTGTATTGTATGACCAAGATTTGTGAAAGTAATTGATGCAGATGCACTGATCAGAATGTAGTCTGAGTTTACAAGAACGAGGCCTCATTGAGAAACAGGAACACTCTCAAGCTGGAGTCAAACCAGCAACCCAAGGATTTCCATACGGCTTTCTTACAGTCCACTAAACTTCTATCTGTAACCATGGACACTATAGCTCAGTAATCACAATGTGCCTGGAGTCCTCCACTACCCCACAGGCTTGCTTTCAGGGGGATTGACAGATTGTTTTGGTAACGTTGCTGTGTATGCAACAAGTCAATATTCAGACTGTGTTGAGAGGAGGAAAAACTGCAATGAAACAAAGTCTTTGCTGTTCAGGCACGTTATAGTCCACGTCTTATCTCCATGCCCCCAATTTTTGTGACAGTGCGGACTCGTCATGTACCAACTTTGCATGCAACCACTGCAAGCAGACTTTGAAGGCGTGTAACAGGAAAGACTGCTCAGCCATGGTGTCCAGCTGCACATGTCCCCAATAGGGTACATTTATAGGGGTTGGTATGCCCTCATCATTACTCGCCAAAGTGATGCATACTAGTATCTTCCTTCTTAAACTTGAGGTTGTACCATTTACCAAAGGATTTCAGCACAGCTGTTATACAGGCCTTCACTCTAAAAGATGAGCTATGTAAAGACTACTTACTTAACTTGTGTTAGTTTTAGTCTGTACTCGTTACACAGTACACTATAAAGTTATGTAGATGCAGCCCTGAGTACTGTAAATATTATATTTGACCATTTTCTCCATCCACCTTTTTTAGGGTCACAGCTCTCATAGAGCATGAGATGGGGTATGTTGGACAGATCACACTCAATCAGAGGGCTAACACAGAAACAAACAGCCACACCTGCCCATGGAATCTCAGCACAGAAAAGACCCTGATGATAAGAGGCCTGTGCGGCAAAGCAAGGCTCTGTCTTATCTGTGTAGCTTCAAGGTTAACCCTGGGTTTTTACTAATACAAAGGTGGTTCACTTCTCACCTTAATTTACGCTGTGAGCCTAACCTGCTCCAGACCATGTTCTGTTCCAGATTTGCAATTAACAGGTATCACATCACCACGTACTGACCAATCAGTTTTCCAGAAAAAAGCATTACCTTGACAATCCCTCAGTCCTCTGTGTGTGGATAGTAGGAGGGTCTAAAGTTTATCAATAGCATCTAATGTCTTTGCATTAGACTGGTGATCAGTAAGAAATATAAATACTTAGATAAAACTTTATTCCCTTAATGTTCACATTGGCTGCAAACAATTTCACAACAATTTTATTGTTCTTTAAGCATTTATATAAGATCTTAAAACAGGACACCTACCTGACCTTATGTCAAATCTGCATGTAGACTGACTTTGACTTCTGTTTTTATATTTGTTCATTTCTTGCTCTCAGACTGTTAAACACCACCGAGGCTGCAGCTGGAAGAATAGTGAACTAAAACTGCATTTCAAATAGTCAGTTATAATCCATCAGATTCTCCCGTGTCTTAATGATAAATGTGATATTGATAAGTCTGTTAACTTACAAAGTCAGCATTTTTTCCAGCTTTCTTTTCTGACTTCAAATTGGCGACATTTTTATTAATATAGTATCTTTTCCAGTTTTACAGACTAAATTGCACTACAGCACTTTTAAAACAGAATAGTCGACTTTTGTTGTTTTTAATTTTTAATTTCATTTTCTACATGGTATTCTGTGCATTAAAATATTTGTCAGTTGTGCGGCATGATTACACCCTTTATAACTTGCAAGTTATGTGCAATGGGGAAAAATGCATATCTGAAAAAAATAAGATTTGGGGTGATTTGAACTTTTTGCATTTAAACTTCTGCAGCTTGCAACATTTTGGCTGTTTTCTAGAAGGGGATTTTCTCGAGGATACAGTTTTACATCTGCAACACAAACCCCAGTTTCCTCTCTAGCACTGCCAGATGCTTCAACATCCCTCTAAGCTAATCTCATAATACCCTATTAGTGTCCCTTAAAGTATACAACAATATGAGAGCTCAGACCATGCCATGTTACCACTGAGCACATTTACAAAACATGATAGAGGCATGAATCGTGATGGTTATTTGTGAGGGGTTTCCCTCCTTGTCACACAAAAGGGGCTTAGCAGAGAGGCAGCATGTTCTCAGGCATTGTCTCTGGACCAGGACCACCCGTTCCCCCTTGCTGTCCCACTGTCAGCCAAACAATGCAATGGTACTACTCCTACTTTGCCCCCCAACCCCCATCCTATTTACTCAACCAGCCCCTCCCTTCTCCCACCACCCACACTCCGGACACAAGGAGTGGTGACATGATGTTTCTTTAGTGGTGAATGTGCACTATTAGTCAACAGCTGGGCCACGATTCATTCAGATGGAAAGTCAAGTAAAGACATGTAAACTGCAACAGTTTGCATAGAACATGGAGAGAGACAAACATGGTAAACCTGCAGTTTATGAATACAAAGTGCACATTTTTAAGACACAAAAAGCCTAAGCTATTGCTACAAAGTACTACAAAGTTATTTCAACATACCTAAAAAGGATAAGTGGTCACGCAAAGGTGGTTATCAACTTGCTAAGTTAACCCAGGGTTTCCCCTGCACATTGACACTGGTGTTGGCAGCATCTGACCAATCCCAGTTATGGATAAGCGTACTGGCAGCAGAGAGGAGGATTTTTCCGAGGAAGAGCTTTAGCTTTACTGTGAGGGTTAATAAACCTTCGCATTTGTCCTTACTTTATTCACTCTGAGGAATGTAACAGCATTTTCTGGGATTTACAGATGCAGTGAAGGTCAGCATTTTAGTAAAAACTTGGTTGTTTCCTCAATACATAATCATTGACAACATTGGATTGTTGGTTTTGTCACAAAGGCTCCAATAAACAAACTCTTGAGCTATTATGTGTTCACTTAAATAGTGTGAAACTCTATATCTAGGCTTTAAGAAGAACACCTCCTGAAGTTGAGGCTGTTTATTCTAGAGCTTAAGATTGTATTCATCGAGGAGCTGTTTGGAAGGGGGAAAACATGTCAGAGTCTCCACTTACATTCAGCCCAATTAACAATACAATGGTGCAGGGATTTGCAAAGAATCAAGTCTGCCTGTTTGTCAGCATCCATTTGTTAATTATTTGTTTAAATTTGGTCCCAAACAATAATTATCACCTGCAATTAGGTCAGGGAAAAGGAGAAGAAACTTTCATTAATTGTGTTTAAAATGCTGACAACACCAATTAGCCACCAGGTTCGTTCCTGCTGCCACCCAAAGCCTGCCTTGCCTGTTGTAGAGATAAAAGTCATTATGCTTCCTCCAGTACACAGGGTGCCCTACAATACTGGTTGAGCTGGTCGACCATTCAGCAACAGCACACAGATGTAAAGTAATCTGGCATGAGGTCATGATGCAGTTCCAATAGCCAGCATGTGAAAAAAAAACACATGACCCACAGGAGTACCAAGAAAGTAACTTTTGGAAGGTCGGTATGTTCTGAAGTAGCCAAATGCCCGACTGAAGTGTCCTTGACAGCAAACTTTCTGCTGCTCAGTCAGGGCACCTTTTTAAAAAAAACAAGACACATACAGCACATTGGAGTAAAACTTAAATGGGACTCATTAGAGTAACGCTAATAAGTGTTTATGATTGGTTGGCTTCACGAGATCTGAGCTAAGCAAAAGAAAATGTGATGCACTGAATAGGAATGCACTCTCGCTTAGTTTAGTACACAGTTGTACCACACTGACTTAGATCTCTGGACCAGTAGCAACATTTTTGAGTGGTTAACAACATGAGTTTAAAAGACCCCTAATCAAGGAGAAGTATCAGTTGTACATTTAGACACAGCGAATGACCTTTTTTACATTCCCAACTGTCACATGTTAACGTAAGTTTACCACTCTTACCCAGAGGTAGCCTAAAGGTAGCCTCCTTCACGCCAGCAACCTAAGGATACCAGCACAGCTCTCCTGCAGTCCTCCGCTCTAACTGAGCCGTCGAAGGGGTGCACCTGCAGTCTGTTAGTTTGTATAATCTACACACAGCTGTGTTGTGTAATGTTTATATATATAGTTTTTTTTCCAGTTAGAAGTCGCTGCAAGCACTTGACCGCTGACAAAAACAAGGTTGCTGTTAGTAGACCAAAACAGAAAGACTGCAGGCCAAAACATCGAATTAAAGAAAAATGAGCTGAAACCAAGCACGGACCTCATTTTAACAGATGTATTCATTATCGCACATTTTTGTATATGAGATGCACCCATACAGTTCATGGATGCAGCTTTCTAATTAAGCTTGCTAGCTTTAGTGAGCACTACACTATATCTTACACGTGGTAAAACATGATTTAAAAAAAATACTAAAAAATAATGCTAAAAGGGATGTTTCAAAAGTGAGTTCACAAACCACTGGTTTGGGTTGCAATGTCCATCTCTGATATGTCATTATAGTAACAGTGTTCAACCTGAATATACAGGCTGTCTGCTCTGTTTTATCTATTTTTAAAATATTGTTTTAATAGCTTCCATGCAAAGTTGGGTCGCTTTAATTTTTTTCTTTTTTTGCTTGCTTGATAATCGAATGGCTTATGAAGGTCATTGTAACTCCTGAATGGGACTGTTTCCTGTACATGCTCCACACCCAGATGTTCCCAACCAGTGAGCAGGTTTGAACGTGCGTATTTCACTGGTAATGTTTATCCCTCAGAGCTGTTATGAACTGATTTGCTTACCAATTTTAGATAACTTAGCTTGTAACGTCAGCATCAAGCAGCCTGTAAAGTCTGTCAGAGATATACAGAAAAATGTTTTACCTCTGTTCCTTACAATCCAGAAACATCTCTCTTAAACCTAACCTATTAATAGGTTTAAGGCTGGGACCAGATGAATCATAAATTCAGCAACTGCTCATAAATCCTTTATTGCATTATTTCAGATGAGTCAGTTGGCTAAGTGGAATGTTAATATTTCCCAGTAGTCCTTCACATTTCCTTTTCAATACAAAATAGAACACTTGCTTTATGACCTTCATTTTTTAAGCTAACAAGGAGCTTCCTCTACTGCTTATTGCTCAATGAATTCACACCTCCTGTGTTTTAGCTTGATTTTTGCACAAACAAAACGCCAAGAAAAGCACTCCAAAACCAAAAAAAAGGCATCCGTTTATGACATGATTCCAGCAGTTTTTTATGACTTTAAAATAATAAGCTGCAGATTATTCAACATCAATATCCAACAACCAACTATTCTACAGAGAATCAGCAGAGTTGATAATTGAAACAATGGGCTAAATTGAATTGAATATCACTTTATTTTAAAGTTGCTACTAATTCCACAAATTAAAAATGAGTCAAAACACAGTACAATAATGAAAAGAGTTCATTTCCATTAAATGATAACAAATTCCAGACATTTTTTTTATATGTAGTTATTCATAAATTCTGGGCACAGGCGCATGAACCTCAACCTTTGTTAATATGAATATATTGTGAGACATTTGCATAATCCACTTCATAATCCACTGCAGCACTCGGCGGTAACAAAGATAAGGAGGGGTAGCCACTGTTTCTCCTGGGAACGCTACACAGATAAACGGAGGAAAAGAGACCCACTTTCTGCTCCTATTATGAGATAAAAACAAGGGAAGGCTTTGCAAAGTTTTCACTTTCCATTGCATTTCCCTCTTAGAGACAGATGGTGGTGG
>VUQK01002722.1:5585-20987 GCA_015106715.1 Bujurquina vittata
TTGGACGCAACTGCAGAAATTTTAGGATAAGGGATAGTGTTGAATACAAGAAGAGAAGGCTTACTCTTGTGTTTAGTTTTAAATGTATGGGGGTTTTTTTGTTTGTTTTTTTACAGTTGGCACTGAGGTGGGAATATTGGATCAAACTTTATATAGGGTGTACAAGGAGGCCTTTGAGGGTTTCACACTATTCAGCAGGTGTCTCCACTGTTCTAAATCAATTACCTCTACTCAGTCAGTGCGTAGGGTAGGGGGTATTGTAAATCAGCTTGGTGTCAGGCCAGATTAGTAACTGTAAAGAGCTGGGAGTGAAGTTCTTTGGCTGGCATGGACCCTCCAGAGGTCGACATGAGAAAGAAGCTGTGGCCTAAGTGCTCAGTGACAGCGCAGCAACTCTCGTTATTGTTTGCCACAATACTTACAAAGGTTGGGGTATATGAGGATGTACACTGTGAAACTGGCAGAGATTTCACAATTCCCCTCCCCTTACTTTAGTATATTTTATAAAAGAAATTGCACCTTAGCTCTGGATGCACATTTTAACCTGGCATCAACCATTGACTATTAAGAAAAAGTGGTCATTTATTCACTCCTGGACACTGAGACTATAGTCTCTCTTTATCTTGTTGCAAGGGGCAAGCAGCTCCTCATCTCACTACATCCATTTATGCAGATCTACCTCCGAGGAACTGCTACGTCAGCCACAATAATTCCTTAGAAATGACAACCACTAAACACAGAGGTGAGCGTATGCAGCTACAGAATATATTTACTTTATGACACAGAATGCCAATTTTTTATAGAATGCGGGATGGGCTTATTCGTCTTCAAAGCTAATAAAAACACAAAAAAATCCCAGGTGAAACTATATATTGACACAATTTATTATTTATCCTTATATTAGAACATGTAAACGTTACAGGGAAAACAATTCTCTGTGGTCTGAGGCACAGAAGAACAAAATGTGGCGTGACACAGAGAATGGTTAGACTAACTCAGTGCAGACTGGGAAACACCTTGTATAAAAATCAGACATTTATACCAGGTGCACAAGCAAGCACACAAACAAACGCTATTCTGAAATGTATCCTGAAACAAAAAGTCCAGGTGTTACACAAAGGAAAGCCAAGACTCACGGCCAACCTGAAACAGTTAGGACTGAGCAGATTTAACATGGCTTAGTTGCAATTGCAAATGTGGAAGGGAAAAAATGGATCCCCCAAGGTCCTACTCCAACTTGTGTCCCGCCTCGATTCCAGTCGGCTATCCTCTCAGCCCCTGTCTAACTAGTGAAAAGAGGGAGATTCTAATAAGCTGTCCTGTCTTTCTGTCAGTCTCTGTTTCTCCATCCCCCTGCTTCCTCCTCTCTCTCTCTCCCTGACCATGCCTTCTTCTTGGTCTCTTTCTCTCTGAGCCATGAGCCAGTCTGCTGGAGCAGATGGAACCATATATCCCCATCGCTCTCCAGAGGCCTGAGGATTTAAAATGTAAAAGAGATGAGTGTGGAATAGGCAGAGGCCATTTGATAAAGGGCAAGAGAAGCAGGGTCTCTCAGCTCAGGCGATGTTAATCAAATAAGGGCAATGCTAGTAAAAAGTAACTGTGAGAGAGCTATACATTAAAAAGATGTAGGCTCTAAACTAACTTGGCATGTCTGCCATTAAGTTTCTAATCCAACATTTTCTCCAGCATGATGAGCACATGTGATCTCAGATGCAGATAGCCTCATACAACTATTCCTTTATCAATTGACTCATCAAAGGACAGAACATTAATAAAAAAGAAAGACCATGTACCAAGAAAATGCCTCTGGTTCTTTGTTAGGCATTTTCTTCACTGCTGACATTTATTTTAATATAAAAAAAAGCACTTGACCTAATTATCAATAATAAATATGGATGATCTGTTGCAGTCCCAAACCAAGTGAATGCTGATTGGTGGTTACTAACAACAGGAAAAAATAAACAGGAGCTGATTGCAATGTTACCGAGGTTTCTGTTCAGATTGTGTTAGATGAAAATTTGGAGGTAACCTCACAGCTCACCTCAGGCCACTTTTCAGGTAATGAGAAAGTATCTGGACACGGCATCTGTCGTCTGGGAAAAGACTCTGCTTCGTCCTCCATCTCTGGGTGGCAGGTTGACAGACAGGAAGAGTGAAGAACAACAGGCGGCCCAGGTCGTGAGCAGTACAATCGATTGCCAGCTGACTAGTAAGGTCCATTATACTGACAGGCCAGAGCCACAACACGATGACCTGCACTTCACCAGCGTCCTCATTACTACCTATGAATCTCTCTCTGGGACCAATCTCTTGGCCCTTTCTTGCTCTCTCACGCTTTTTCTCTATAGTTCATCTTTTTCTGTCAGTCTGATGGAAGTGTTTGAAAAGAGGCAAAAAAACCCCACACTTAAGCACATACACTTTGTTTTATGCAGTAGTTTAAGGAATAAATGCAAAACAAAGACAACGCGGGGTCTTCCAGAGTTCTGTGGAGCACAGGAAAATAAAGCCAAAATGTAAATTCAAGCCTGTGCCATCTTGGAAAGAATTTTAAGTGTCTGCAACGGAAAACCTCTACCATATTAAACACTTCTCAAACCATCAGCCTTTGCCTCTAGTTATACTGAAATCTTTAGTCCTTGGAAGACTTATTTATACTCTCTCCTCTACCCCACCCCCTTCCACAGATAGGATTTACCTGCAGCTGAGACAGCGCGTAGACTATCAATTACCGCCAGTGTAGAGTCACTGTTCTGTAGCTTCACTAACAAGAGGTAGACACAAAACACACACAGTACACACAGTGTGATTACAGACCTCATCGACACATCCAGTTAGAGAAAATCCAGGCTGACTATGAGTCAGACGATTTTAATGACTAATCAAATTGTTTGGTAAGAATCCACTTCATAAAAATATATATAATAGTAATAATTAGACGAGGGCTTCTTCAAAGATTCAGTGCAAACTTCCAAATGAATCAAATCTAGCAAACTGCAAGTAAGTGTAAGTGAATATGACATAGCGTTAATCTTTAGAAAATTATTTTTTGCCATTTATGGACAAAAACAAACAAAAAGTCAAACACAGTAGACCTCATTTTCTTTTTATTCACTAATACACACTGTTCAAAAAACTATTGGGCTAAGTACAAAAAAATACATTAAAAAACATGCAATGTGGACCTTTCACTGAAGTCACTTTGTTAAGTTGTGATTTTGGACTGTTTGCAATGTGCTGAAAACAGAGATCTCAACAAATTTCTGCTGACATGTCAACTCACTCTCTGACAACGATTAAACTGAACACCAGGACGTTCCACATACAAGAAGACAAGCAGGGACAGGTCCTGTCAGTCATCCCACCAGATCCACCCTGATGCCTAAAGTGCTTCTGTCAGGTTAGCAAATGAAAAGCCATCACAGCCAATGTTGCAGTCACCATGATGAGGTCATCCCATGGACTAGTTAAATGCTATCTTGCCAAGTGCTGTTAAACTTGGTTGAGCATGTTTAGGCTCAAGGCATCAGTTGTGATTCCCAGGCTTAGTGTTTTGTTCATGCACCATCACAGAAGATAAATAGTGAGCTGGGAACTAGAAATGATGTAGAAGACATAGGCTAAAACCAAATGCAGCACTTGAGTCTCCAATCATTAATGCTCGGTCACATAGACAGTCCGTGCAGGCCAGCGTAACACTGAGAAGTAAGATCTGAGACAGTGAATTCCTTTTAAGTGAGCCATCGTGTCTAGTCATGGCAGTAGCATTAGAATAACATATTCGGGTCAAAAAGCTAATGAATGTGCATTAACAATGACTTTTATGGGATCTCTCTGTAAAGCACAACACGTTCACAGCTCAACAGCAAACCATTAAAACCACAAAGCTCAAGAGATACCAAACCAGAGGGATTTTTTATGCTTTGACCAACAAGTATAAAAATGGGTTATGCATTATTTACCTCATACATAAAATAGCCTGCTTTAACAGCAAATCTAAAGTCCTTTCTCTGGTATAAATTTTCAGCTTGGCATATATTTTAAATGACTTCCATGACAGAAAATGCAAAGGGGCATTCCTCTAAAGCACAAAGGGAGAACTGGTTATCCATTTACTTCCCCTTTCCTCAACCAGTCCGCTTGTCTAACTGTCAGCCAAGGCCGCCAAGTCTCCCATGTTTACTAATGTAGAAGCAACCCCTTTATCAGGGAAGAGATTTGTAGGGAAGAGGCAGGGGATTAGCCATCAAATTACCAGGCAGACAGCATCCATGCTCCAGGGTTGTGAAGCAGTAATCTCTAAGGCCAAACGGGGAGATGCAGATAAAGGTTTTGGGATTGGTGCTGTGGAAGTCCAAACTGTGCATAGGTTGGATATATAAGTGTGTTTTAGGGACGCAATATTTTTACAAAAGTTTTTCCTCCATTTTTTTTTAATATGGCAGCTACTTTCACAGAACAAGAGAAGACCACAGTGTGTTCTTTCATGATGCTGGGCTTTGTGGCATCCCAACCGAGCCCAACACCCCACAGCGCGAGTCTAGAGGAAAAGCTTTTAAGTAGGAATGCTGTAGCTAGGCAGGGCTGGTGGAATTAGATTTCAGTGGCCTTGCCCATGGTTCTTGTATTATCACCCAACTGCCCTCCCTTAAACAGCCAGTACTCCCCTCAGAGAATACCCCCTGGACACAGGAATGTTTCATCAACGCCGCAGCCTCCAGCATCCTTACCAGGCCACAGTGGGCCAAGAGGCGCTGCAAAGGCAGGCTATAAATAAGTCAGGCGTTATAATGAAACCAAATGAATCTCCATCCATCTTCCCAAAACAAGCCTGGGACCCCAGAGTTCTGCAGGAAGAAGAGTTATTGTCTGTGTTTGAGGATTGAACCACAAGATGAACAAAACTAAATGTCTGATCGTGAACACATCTCACCACAAAACACATATTCTGTGCTCTCAAATGCAAGTATGTCCAAGTCTGTGTATGAGTAGCCAAGAGTGTGAAGACTTGTTACTTCATTAGAAGTGACGTGCGTGGGCTGATAAAAGAAGTGACAGGAGGGCTGATAAAGTAATGAAGCAGAATGTCGGGTTTAAGCACAGCAAGGCATTTGAAGAAATTGGGAGGCTGAGCAAACAAGGGTGCTGGTGGAGGCAGAGGGATACATCAGCCACATGATTATACTTCCTGAACCGAGCACGGAACAAATTAAGCCTACATTCTTTTCGCTTTCTTTGCGCTGTTAAGCATCACAGTTATCCCGTCATAATGAAGACGATGGTAAAGCTGCAAAGTTCATTTCCTTTTAATGGTAGTCCAGAAGCAAGGAATCTGACCTTGTTTTTACTTCAATAAAAGCCACCACATCAGCAATAAGATCCAGTGTATCATGGAATTGCTGAGTGACATAACAGAGACAGCAGTGATCCCTCGCTTCCCCCAGTTTGAGAAAACTGTTTACTGCATTGTAGAATTTATATTTGCCGTGGTCACTGAATATTTTGTACCTGAGTCACTGCACAGTTCACATATGCAAGCATAAGCTTTGGCCTTGTCATACATGCAAGACTACAGAAAAAATGCAGCTACCCCTGGAAATGGAGGCTGTTTCAATCAATGTGGAGGCGTAATGGGATGATGTGGAATTGAAATGAGTTTTGTGCAAGGAGGAAAATGTCCTCTCTGACAAAGCGGATTTGTGTTCCCATTGAGCAACCCATGGCTGTAATGCAAAAAGCCACGGTTTAAATGAAAGGTGCAAGGCTATGAGCACAAAACAGACCTCTGATGGTAAGCTGTAACACGCCATAAAAGATACACTGAAAATGCAGAATAAATATATATTATGTAAAAAGGGGTACAGTGAAGGAATGAAGGGAAGGAAAGAGAAGAATGTAATCTACGCTCCGAGCACTCAGATTCACTTCAGTTCACTTTTAACAATGACCGAAAGCTACTCTGCCACAGATGCAGTGGAAACATTTTACAGGACAATTTCCATTCATCACTTGCTTACAACAAAAATAACAACACCTTCCCTAAAATAAACCTGTCTCCTTATTTGGATATGATCTCATGTCAAAACCTTAACGTGTGTGTAGATGTCAAAGGATAGGCACAGACCTACTTCAATCAAATGAGCTCTCTGCTTGGGGCAGCTGAGAAAAGCATTCTTGTCAAAACACTGGTGATTTTAGTAGTAAAGAAGGGCTTTTTTTTCTAAAGCTTCTCCTCAGCACCTGTCACAACGAATGAGTGGCTGTCTGCAAGAAGGAAGTGTCACAAATAAAACCACAAAGTGACTATCAGCAGAGCTAGCACATCACACAGGCAGTGGCCGCTGATTGACATCACACATTATGCGGGATGTATCTGGCACACTCGTAAACATGTTAACTCTGGAAACGTGTTTATTTAGCATAGAACAGAAGATTGAAAATTAGGCCTTGTCAACATAAAACAACTACCTATGACCTTGTCATCGTCGGGCAACAATTACTGACACGACAAATGAAAAATCTCCCCACTGCTAAGATTTTAAAGCATAAGACCAAAGAATTTGTCTGCACAATTTCTGCATCAGCATCAAAGCTTTGAACTTTAACAACCCAACACAGCCTTCTGTGTTTTCTACTTACAGTACGTGTCACGGGCAAATGTCTTGCTCCACTGACACAATCGCCTCCACAGACATTGATCTGTGATTGTAAGCAACTTCTTTCATGTCCCAACAGGCATGAGAGTGATTAAGCAAATCTGTCATGCGTTAACAGGCCATTACACGTCACCCGATCCACCAATGATGAGAAATCAAGTTCTATGGAAAAATCCATACGCTCACCCCATAATTACTTTTCAGGAATCCGTTAGAGAGAAAGATTGAGTGACTGACTGTTCCTCACAGGATAATTTATTCTGAAGGAAAGACTTCAGCCAAGACAGCCTTTTGAGCAAGGGATATTATATAGGCCCTGTTTGGTCAGGGAATTTAATAAAGCGCAGTGGTACACAAATAGCTGCAGTTATTTCCTCAGGTCACATCCTAGACATCACTTAATGTTTCTCTGGAAGATTACTGCTGATGAAGTGACTGAGGCACAGTCGTAAAGCTGGAACGAAGGGTCGGTGGCCTGCACGGTGAAAGCGAAGGACATCCACCTACAGGTCGCCTAAAAGGACCACGGTTGACAGTTTTTTGTCATTTTTTTGATGCTACTGAGCTGCTGAGTGGACATTTTAATAGTAGCGTTCAGCTTAAAGCCATTTTTTGAAACTCAAGTCTAAGGGAAACACTTCAGATCCACACAAACAGAGACAGATTGCACAGTGAACTAAAAAGAAAAACCCAACAACCAATTTTTGACAAATATAACACAAAAATAAATTCTAAAGTCTCCATTACAGCAGAGCAGACATATGGGGACGTCTGACCCTTTCAAAGGCCAAACAAAACGAAACAAACATGCTGCCCAGGCTGTGTTTTTTGAAAGCTTAAGACAGCTTTGATGGAAAAGGTCAAAGTAAAAGATTTTCCTGCTGACGTCACTCCTCCTTTTGTGTGCCAGAGTTACTAAGTAACAACTGCCACATTTTCTGTGACCAAGATTAATAAGAAAAATAGTAACTCAAAAGTTAAAAGATTTATCACTTAACTACATTTAGAGCTGGTTATACTTCATCAAAAGAGTCCTACAAATTCTCTTACAACAGTATACTTCATAATTATAGTAACACACAAAGAAACATGTATTACAGGATTTATTTTGTGGCAACCAAGACCCAGGCATTTTCCACAAATCATAATTTGTGACTTTCAGAAGTTCTCCTCTACAATTATCTGGGATTTCAAAGCCTTTCCTAGCCAACTCCTAACTGAAGTTCTTGCTGCTGAAATTTTACCCCGGGATTGCCAAGAGACATACAGACAACTGGAAAAACAGGTTGTTTAGCCTGAGTGTAGGCCTAATGCAGTAGAACGGCAGGGCGTCTAACCTTTGCAGCAGTAGCTAGGGGACATTCTATGGCCCTTCTTTTCAAAGTCCTCTGAATACGTAGGGGAGGGCTTGCACCAGGCAGGGCAATTTGCCAGAGAGCCAGCCAATAGAGCTAAGCCAACACGAGGTTAAACTATTGTTTTGGCTTCACAAGCAAGAGTGAGCAAGGACAAAAGTAAGGAGGACAAAAGAGTAGTAAGAAAATACCTGACCATTGAAGTGTAACACATCAACTTATTTACTTTACTTTTTTTACGTTTTTACGTTACTTTTATTATACGAAGCAAGTTGCAAGAAGTTAAATCCCAAAATAAAAACCAACATAGTGGGAGAGGAATACGCAGGCAAATGAAGTTCAGTCCTTCTTAGACAGTTAACTTGCTTTCAAAAACTGCACCTTTACTCTTTTTTTAAGTAGTAATACTTCGGTTTCTGTTGTCAGAAAATTATGTGGCACAAAAGTCACACTTACCCATGTATCTCAAATAGATCGACTTGTATGAAGAAATACTTTAAATACTTTTTATTCCTCTTTATTGTGAGGCACTTATTCCAGAAAGAGTGTTTCCAAATCCTCCCAAAGAAAAGCCAGCAGTATCCACAAAAGATAATTCCTGAAAGATACGCTGTGTGAGAGAAAGTAGTCTCCAGTTCCTGCTCAGTTATTCCATTCACAGCATTTCATTAAACCAGAAGAACTGTGTTTTTGCGCTCCAGCAGTAAGTTTCCAGCTGTGGCTGAAGAGCAGCGTAGCTTGGGGTGAGATCCTTCAGAGTCACTGCTTGTTCACACACTGAGTGGCAGTCCAGGACTGCCTGGGAGAAGCCAAACCCACCATGTGATGTCAGATGGTTTCAAATGGCAGTATGAAAAGAGAGGAGGGTTTACCTTTTTGAACCCTGACCAATGATAATTCTGTGGTCTACCTGCACGTAGAAAGGTAGGAATACACGTGATATGATACCTTCCCACTGCTAAGAGTCTCTATGTCTAAGTCTTATCTATTGACCACCTTCCAGGGATAAGACTATGGCCCAATGTGAGCTCACACAGGTTAATCAGCCCTCACTCTTGCTTTTAAATGGAACTCCAGCATTTGCCCTGCCATTGTTAGTGAATCCTAACTAGTTAACTACCTGTGACCCTGAGACTTAAACAAGTATTCCCAGGAGAGTGTGATAATATATGTCCAGCAACATATTTTGTGGATAATGAAACCGGTTTTAAAATAGTTGTCCTTCTCTCTCTCTACATCTAAAAAAAAAGGAGGAGAGGATGGAGCAGTGGGGATAAATATGCAAAATCCTCATTCTTAAAACTGCAAGGCATAAAGTACACACATACACGACTTGCAAACACAGTGGTTCTCACTCCCTCTGGTCAAACTCTGCTAGCCATGGAGCTAATCATCCACAACAGATGTTCAGAAATGTTCAGTCGGATTTATGACGGAGCTCAGAGGAACAGCCAACTCAGCCTCTGGTGCTGTTTTTCTCTTCTGTCCTACAAGGACAAGGGATTGCACCGAGAGAGGATGTCAGCACAACCATTCTCTTCCCCCCAAAAATTCCCTTGCTCTCTGAGACTTACCATGCGAGACGGAAGTGCCTTAATAGATCACAGAGCCTCCGGACCTTGGGGAGAGGTTTGCTCATTTATCCCAATGATACTGTGTGGACTTAGACTCCACTCATCGAATGGCGCTTCCACAATGTTTTGCCCTCCACATATATATTTTACATATATATATATATATATATACACACGTGCATACATACATACTAGTGGTATTGCTTATAATGCAAGCCACAGCCTGGATGCAGACAAATATTTTAACATCATATTGAAAGTATACACTATAGCCTAAGCAATCTAAAAGGTGGAACTGCTCTGCTGTTGGCTGGCATCATTCTAATGAAGCCAAACAGGACAGCGCCAGTATACTAACTTAAATAAACTAACGAAATTATATTAACAATGACGGTCTAAAAAGGACAAATAAGAGTAGGAATGTTGAATCTATTCCAGGCTTAAACCTTACTAGAGGAGATGGCAAACTGCAATGTGCTCTACATTTCTCTTTGTTGTTAACAATGGAAGACAGTCTGATTTTACTGCAGGCTGCAGATCTGAGAACACAACAGACTTTTCTGCAAGAGAAAGAACTGTTTTATCTTTAACATTCTTTCTACTGTAGCTTATAACAAATGGGATGTAGGTCATCTGATTAAAAAGTAATTCAATTTGAAAGGACTAAAATATAAATACATTCAAGCTCCATGCGTTTCAACACATCTTACTGAAAGACAAATGGGATATCGTGCATGCACCACGGACTGAAACTTACTGAAATCTACATCGCAACTATATGCAAAAAAAGAACGGAAGGACCAATCTGGCGTTTTAGAAGCCTCTTATTTCCTTAAAATCTCATGAGAGTTGGAGGGAACCTTCTGGAAAATAATTATTCCACCCACACATCCCTAAGGAGAGGGAAAAAAGTATATTTGTGGGTGTAAACAGCTTGTGCCACATCAAATGTCAAATGAATCTGGGATGGAACTGCTCAACAAATCACTTTAGTAAAAGGCAGAAGTAAAGATCATTGGCTGGTGGTCCCAACAGCAGTGTGGGAGAGAAAATTAATTGTAAGCTACAGTAATGTTTTGTACTGTATTGTGTCAGCTGCACAACATGAGCTGCTTCAAGTGTAATCTCATTTTAGTGCAATGTGTAAAACACAGATGGAACTGGAGCAGAAGCCCCCAATCCAAGATTAAAACTGTGGCCTGAAGTGAGGTTTTGAAGCTCAGACTTTTAGGATTTATCTTTTGCCTGCCCCCGCCCCCTACCCCCACCCCAACTCACAAAAGGGCTTGGACTGAGTTGGAAGCAGCCCCCACCAGGTCTTACAATTTATAACATTGTGATAACCACCCATCCCCCACTCATGTCATTAGGTTGTCAACCTTTTTTTTCTCCCAACCTCTTCAATCTGAAGGAGCTGGCCCATCCTTGATTTAGACCAGTCTGCTAGCTGCATGTAATAAATCCTAAATCAACTAAACTTGATCATTTTTTTCTGGCTTTTTTTTTATGCAACTCCAAGATTATTTGCAGGTGATGAGTACATGAATCAAGCTATCCAAACTCAGCTTTATGTGGTAGCCTCATTCATCTGATGGGATGCTGCACTTGCTGCTGCAGGATGGGATGAATCACACTGGCCCTGGGCTTTATCAATATATCTGTCTGCACCATCTAACAAGTCTCCCAAAAACATTTTCACAGGGTTCGGCTTTGAAGTAAGTTTCTTGGTATAGATCCTGCAGAGCACCAAGCAAATGAATGACCATGGCATTACAAAAATAAGACATATTTTTGCACTTTGAAACACTGCAGTCTAAAATACAATTTATCATAAATAACCAAATGCTTAAAAATATCCTTTAAAAGCAAGCCAAACAGATGTGCCTTATTTTCCCATTCAGAGGGATGGGTGATGGACAGAAATCTGGCTGCACGCCAGTGAAAAAATGCTGACCTGTGTCGTAAACACTGAGCTGTGAAAGTCAGTGTGCTGCTGCTGCTGCTGCTGCTGATGGGCTCTTAAGACTAGCACTATGTCATCGTGCCCAAAAGCACAGCTGGGTAACACCTGTTAGTTTAGAATTCCCAGTCCACTTCACCATTTAGTGAGGCTTGGTTACCGGCATTAGTCTGTGAGATAATTTCTCTCCAGATTGTGTGCTGTGGTATCCATGTTACATGCATGCTTAATATTATAACTTACAAATATGGGTTGTGTGTGCATGGAAATTATCAATGCAAAATTTAACCTCATTCTGAGATATCAGAAAAGGTGGCAAAGCTTAGGCCAACCAGGAAGCTTGTAGAAGCATAACTAAATAGCAGTTCGTCCGAGCCATTAAATTATTTCATCAGCTAAAGCGATTAAAAAGTTCAGCGGGTAAAATACAAAATGGCTATCCTTAAAATGCAGCAGAAATGTTTCTTTTGTGACATTAAAATAAATGAAAATGGACTTCTGCCTAACAGTCGAAACACCAAGGACACACTTCTGGCCCTGATTTTATTTTTTTTTTCCTCAGGACTGTCTGCAGATAATACTGGCTCCAACACTGAGAGGAAGGTGATGGTACATGGCAATAGGAGGTGTGAAAAAGACAAGGACAGTGGGAAAGAGAGCACATAAAAACACAGATAAGACTGGCCTCATGGAGCTGACCTTCAGTGAGTGTTGGCGTGTGTACGTGCTTGTACAGCTATATGCCCATGTTATTTAGTTCATGTGAATTTGTGCATATGCTCTTATGTCTCTTTGCGCTATATGGCTCCATATAGAGGGTGGGTCAATCTGCTTACTATTAATGAGTTTTTAGTTACTGACAGAATCAAAGTACTAAAAACTGGGTAAAACGGCAAAAGGAAAGCACTTCTCTTCTTACTACTGGTTGAAAAACAACTAGCACTCTCCATTACACTGTGCTGCTGACAACTAGCAGGGCACGCTCTCTAAGGGGAACAGCAGAGCATGCCGCCGAATGCATGAGACAAATCATTTTTATCTGGGACCCCAGCGGGTATTGACAAACCGGGGATGCATTTAGATAGCCCAATTAAAATGGGGAAATGAAGCGACATTGAGGCACTTTACAGAGCTGAGGCCCGTCTCTACCCTCTAGCCTATTGTGCTGCTTGAACCCCTCCAGAGTATGACTTCCTTGCATATGCCACTCAGTGAGGGGATACGGGGGTGGCAGGGAAAGCGAAGAAGCGGGTGGCTCGGAGAAGTTGCTTTGGGGTGAAATATGCAATACAAGAAGCACTAATGTTTGTGCAAAGCAATACCGAGCCCGAGTGACATTGCATCATTTATACTGTTTCATCTTGCATGCCTAATTCTTGCACAGTGCTCCTGAGGAGTTGTAGTTGCTGCTCTAGCACTAAGAAGATTTCCAGTGGGTGAAAAGGCACATAACAGGGTCAAGAACAGCATGCAAGACAAGGAAGTCAATTCATTTCTGCAATTTCAATGGGGAAATTGGCAATCAATGAAATAGATACTGGCTTCACTTATTCAAACGTATTACAGCAGGTGACCTTCAGTGTCATTCACTCAAGCATACATGGTTTAATTCACATCTTTTCTCACCTTTATATGACTGCCTCTGGTCTAATTTTCTGACCTCTTTGTGTCTTTTTGATCAATGATCATTCCACTGAGATTTTTAGGAAAAGCTAGTCATCTCATCACTGGCACGCGCACACACACGCACACGCACACACACACACACACACACACACAAAAACATCCGTCAGATTCTTTCAAGTATACTGAAAGGTTACAAGACCAGGATGTCGTTAGAGGTTTCACCTTCTGCGTAGGAGGAGAGAGTGATAGCAAAAGCAGCCTGGTTTGTTTTCCAATAAAGAAAAAGTCAGCGTGGATAAAGCAATGCTGTGGTGTGCTGTGACCAGCTGTTCAGCAGTGTTACATTTCACAGGCTGTCCGCAAAGATGCAAGCTGTTTCTGCAATGCATCTAATTTTGTGCGAATATTGTCAATGGAGAAACAGATATCTGTGCCTCTCAGTATTTGCTCCTGAATGTTTATAACTCTTCCTTTTGCGTCACATTTTATAGTCTGCAGCAAACTGCAAACATTTTTGGACAGCAGTTTTTAAGATAAGTCATTCACATTTTTTATTTCTCTTTATAAAGATATAGATATTTTTAATTTTTAAAAATGTCAAATCATTTCTTTAGTGTTTAGGGTATATTTTCATTTTAAAGCAGACATTCCCACTGAGCTGAAAGGCCTAAAAACAAGCATCCAAACAGGTATGAAACTTGAACACAAAAAATGTACAAAATAATAGTCTGTACAATTGCTCAGACGGAGCAAGTATGCCATGTACTGAGAAGACTTTGATAAATCTGAAAAGCTTTCAGTGAGAAGCTCCTAATAAAAGCCCCACAGAGCAGTCTCTCCCAACCAGAGAAGGCTACACTTTGTCTCTGACAGGACTGCCTCCAGATGCCTTCCTTCAATAAATTTCCACCTCAAACAGAGCATAGGGTGCACTCAAGAAAATGATTATCCTGGCTGGCTACGGAGAAAAGTGTCAACTGCTTTTCTAATACACTTTAAGCTTTGTACATGTCCAGTGTCAATATGCACTGGACTTCAGCCACACAAAATCAGAACAAAATTTTTTCACACTTCTCAGAAATTTTCCAGAGAACAAACCCATTTTGTTCCAATAAAGCATTTCGTTGTCCTAATAATTTGCCAATAGCATTTAGAACAAAACAACTTGTACACAACGGGATGTATTCAAAACCACAAATCAACTTCAGCATTGTTAATAGCTCTAATTAGTGAAATCTCCTGAAGCTTGCTTTGCACCACAGTGCATCCCTTTGCTGGAATTAAAAAAAATGGAGGACATGAAATTATTCCCTCTGTTAGACAAGGCTGCGTTCACTTATGAAAGGAAACAAACCACAAATTAAACAAAAAAAAAAACAACCCAGAAACAGGTCCTAGTAAGGTGCTGAGCAACAATTTGCCCCCAGAACAGATTTGATACATCTTTGTATTGATTCAGCAAGTCTCTTAAACACATCTGGAGAGATGAAACACCATTTCTGACAACTCTAAAAGGGTTTTAGCCAGAGCTGAAAGGAAACCCAATAGCAAAGTAATAAAATGTATATTTTTACCTCTTTGGTTGATTGGGGGTTTTGTTTACTCAAATATAACACAGATGAATACATTTCTATCAAAATAAGCCTCACTACAGGTGCATCATTATTTCTGACTTACATAGCCGCTGCCTAAAGGTCTGTTTTGAGCCATAATAACCTTGATAAGATATGACCTGCATCATTTTCATGCTTGTCAAACCATTCAGTGACCCCTCGTGTCCTTTGTAGGGAGGCACTACAATCCTGGAAACAACCACTTCCAGCAGCATAGCATTGTTTCACCACAGATAGAAGCGATCACTCAGGACAACTATGCATTTGCACCGATCCATCCATCTAAGGGAACAAGTGGACCCAAACTATGCAAGTCAAATTCCCTGCAGAGCGTAACACAGCCAGCGGATCCGCTCACTTCAGAACCCTGTGTTTCAGGATAACCCCTTCATTTGTCACCCATCTTCTTTTTGCATGAATAACTGATATTAGACTGATTGCTTATGGATTTAGCAGTGTTACTTGAAGCTTTAGTTGATTAAATTGTCATGATGGATTTCAAGTATATTTAAATAGGGGCTCCAATGTAGGTGATATCCCAACAAATTTGGTCCCACAGACTTAATGATAGTTTAAATATACCCAACAGAGAGTTTTATATATATATATATATAT
>VUQK01002728.1:1028-23410 GCA_015106715.1 Bujurquina vittata
TGTATCTGTTTGGGGATGTGAGATGAGAGGGGGAAGTTGTGTGTGTGTGTGTGTGTGTGTGTGTGTGTGTGTGTGTGTGTGTGTGTGTGTGCGTGTGCATGTTCGCGTGTGTGTGTGTTGGGGGAGGGATGAACTGTTTATGAGACTGACAAAAGAGTTTAAAGGGCTGTGGCAGACAGGAATAAGTGACAACAGCTGGAAATGAAATACATTTTTCAGTTTTGCCTTCTAAAATAAGGTTAGAATATATATATATATATATATATATATATCATCTGGTAGGTAAATTGGTGTCATTTACGGTCTTGTGAATTCATATTAAAAATCCACCACTGTCAGTTTTAGGCTAAGCAACAAAGAAAAACAATGATCTTCTATATGTAGTCGTACCCACTGGCTAATATCATCCCACTTAGGCTGATAAGTCCTCACTGACATGCACACACACCCACACAGCCACAGAGCAACATGCTCCCTGTTCGCAGTCTTCATAACCAGGACATCGATTTATTCCTCACCATGGATATGCCTATAAATTATGCCTGGTTAAGGTATCATTTAGCCTGGGCTGTTAAGTCATTTCTGTCATTTTAGTGGAGGGTTCACTCTTTGCGCTTTCCATGAAGGCAACATTTATGCCTTTAATTTACAGCCCCTTGCCTGGAGGATACTTCTTGGCTTTATGAAGTGGTATTAGGGGGCCTATTTAGTTGTCATGGCAGAGCACTGCCCAGTGTGGCGCAGGCAACAGAAGCCAGCCCCTGAAAAAGGAGAGACGAAGGAGCAAAGGCAGCGATTTCAAATAAGTATCGCTGTCCTTTTAACTTAAAGAGCTCTGTAGCTTGGCAGGAGCAGCTGAGCAGAGCCTTTGAAGGGAGGGAAAGAGAGAGAAGGGAGGGGAAATGAAACAGACCCGGACCATCCCCACACATTATTCCCCCTTAGGACGTACAGAGTCTATATTGGCTGAAGCAGCACAGCCCCTGGGGTCACAGCTCCTTCTCTGGCTCTGAGAGACAGCATTAAGCGGGACTTTCCTCTGTCTGCCTCAGAAAGAGGCCAGTGAGCGTCTGTGGGTAAACCATCACACATGTGCCTCCCAGCACAGGGCCTATTCTCTGTGGGTGAACACAAAGCTGCGGCACTTATTAAATTTCCATGAAGTTTACCAAATTTGCGGGATCAGTGGGGTGAGGCTGTTAGGGAGTCCATGCCACTGCCTGCAGCTTCTCTCTGCCACCGAAACCCAGCGTGGTTGTGGGCCGCTCTCCTCCCACCCCATCCCCACCTCCCCGCTGTGTCACTCTTTCCCAGCTCAATACTAGAAGGAAATTTCTACTGACTGGGTCTGATACAGTACAAAACCTACTGCCCACATCCTACAGGGGCACCAGAGGGCCTGGCTTGTGATTTGCTGTGTATGAGTAAAATTTATTCACACCAAAGGCAAATTCAAGCACTTTGACACATGATACACATGTCCAGAGTTGGAATTTAGTCAGACTAAATTGTTATGCTTGTATATACAGTGAATATAATCTAAAAAGATTATAGCTTGGAGAATGTACTAACCTTATTCAGTGAGAAATGGGAACAAAGTTATATCCAAAGATCCTAAGCATGTCAGGGGCAGTAAATGCTCACAGCAGGCTGTTCAGGACTTTTCCAGATGTGTAACCAGTTACTGAAATGCTGGGTTAAGAGAGCATACGCAGACTTTTTTATGACAACTATGAAATGGGTAAGGTTTGGTAATTGTTGGCTTAAATGAAGATTTTAATATAAAAACAAATTTCAATACGACTTAGAATGTAGTTTATGCATATCATCCCATCATTATCAAACCATTATTGTTCAGTTTGTTAGTTCTTATGATTCTTTAAGGTCTCCCACTAAATTTACCGGAATTGTGAAACTGATGTTTTTCATGCTGTGGTTGTATCTGTTACACACGTTGATGTGACACTGGTTTGTTATGCTATTCCCATCTATTAAATTGTTAAACCTCACTTTTGTGGAAAGAAATGCAAAAATGCCAGACAGTTCCAGTCCTCATCAAAATCCAATCCCCCATCCATCCATCCAGGCCAGTGTTGTGGGGGCAGCAGTCTAAACATAGATGCCCAGACCTCCCTCTCCCTGGCCACTTCCTCCAGCTCATCCTGAGAACACCAAGGAGTTCCCAAGCCAGCCAAAACATATGATCTCTCCAGCACCTCACCGAGGAGGCATCCTAGTCAGATGTCTGAACCACCTCAACCGGCTTCTTTCAGTTTGGAGGAGTAGCCATTCTTCTCTGAGCCCCTCCTGAATGACTGAGCTCTTCAGCTTATCTCTACTGGAAAGCCCAGCCACCCTTCAGAGGAAGCTCATTTCTGCCACTTGTGATATCATTCATCTTATTCGCGAGCTCCTGTTCTTAGGGCTCGATTCTGCTCATAACATTCATGGACAGAATTTATGGACAGAATTTCTAGGTGCAGCCAAGTGGCAAAAGGTCTCTTCTTTGGTGGCCTCAGGATCAAATCTCTGCTCATAGCAGATGATGTGGTTCTCTTGGCTACATTAGAAGGTGATCTCCAGCTTGCACCAGGGCGGTTTTGCAGCTGCATGTGGCTGGGATGAGGCCGTGGTCCTCAGCTGAAAAAGGGTGGCGTGCTCACACAGTCTCAGGGATGAGTTGCTGCCCCAAGTGGAGTAGTCCAAATATCTTGGGGTCACTGGTGAGGGGAGAGTGGACTGGAAGGCTGACAGATGGATTGGTGCGATGTCTGCAGTGATGTGGACGCTGTACCAGTTTATTGTGATGAAGAGAGGGCTGAGTGTGAATGCAAAGCTGTCAGTTTACCAGCTGGTCTATATTACTACCCACGACTGTGGCCATGAGCTCAGAGCGATCAAACTGTAGCAACTAATCAAACTGAAAATCTGAAAATTCAAGTGTCTCTCAGACATTTATGTCTAGTAGAAGAGAAAATAAAAAGTACATAAAAGTGGAATTTTTTACTATTCCATTAGTGGAATTCATGTCAGTTTCTTAAAAAAAAAATCAGTCTTCATGGCAGAATATTAAATTTAATGAGCTAAAATCATATCCATTTGTACTAATTGCACAAATCTGCTGTTTCAAAGGCATTTATTTAGTTAGTATGGAGTAAAACTCTTAAAAAAAAACCCTACATAACTAATTAGTGTAGAATTATAATTTTAAGCTGACTGATTTCGACAAGTATGTGAGAAACAGCGCAGACACCCCATTAAACTTAAATATCACTTTACATTCAGTTACAAGGACAGATCACTGTGTGGTAAAGGTAAGTACGCCCCCCAAATGGGGTCCTTCCTGGGAAACTTTTTTGTCAACCATTAGTGTGGATGCCAACATAGAGAAATTATAAAAAGAAAGAAATGTAAACTCAGGCATAAACTGTCAAGTATTTTCAAACTGATTCTTTAATATTAGTGCAATATTCTATAAAAGGCATTTGTATTCCATAACAGGACAGTCAGTCTAGGGCACATGTGTCAATCTCAAGGCCCGCGGGCCACATCCGGCCCGCGATATAATGTCGTATAGCTTTAATTAATGCCTCGCCAGTAATTGGCGCTCCCACCACCTATGCTACAAATCCCACAATGCACTGCTGCAGATGCCGTGCAGCGCCAAGGCCCGTGCGCTCACCCGTTTCCCGCGCTGCCAGTGACACATTGATCAGTGATCAGCGGACAAAAACATCGGTCAGCACTTTCTCTGATCCCCCAAAATGGCCAAACGAAGCGGGGGAAATGGATTTTGAAAACAGGTGGGAGACAGAGGACCTGATCGCTGACATCGGAGGTAAACCGTGTGTCTCTTCCTCGCCTGCGAAAGGTCTCCTCCGCTTTTTGCAGTTGCGCTCTTTGCTGGGAAACTGGACACACTGCGCGTTTTACGCAGCGTTTTGCTGACTTTGACGCGCAGAAATTTACATCACAAATTTTACCTGAAAAAATTGCAAATTTTGATCAGTTTGAAATTTTCTAATATTCCCTCATGTTATTTTTGAAGAAAAATACAATTTTATATTTTATTTACTGTGTTAAGGAAAACGTTGCTATTTTGTGGCCATTCAAATTCATATTGCTGATTAAAATATTTTTTTTTCGTTTCCGGCTGTTCAATAAATGTTTAATAAATAAATTTAACTTTAATTTTGGCTTGTCACCGTTTGACACCCCTGGATTCTTGGGTAATTCAACATGTCTGAATAACAAAACTAAGCAAAAGTAATACATGTCATAAAAACGGTGTCTTTTGGAAGGACACATGCCGTGTGTACTCTTGCATGAGAAGGTAGATAAGCTCATGGCAACGTATTTGTATTTGTTTGTAACCACCAGTCGCCATTTTAACACATACAGTTTTCACAAGACTCTGTGTAAACCGGTGAAAAACCAAGTACACCATTACTGTTTCCATGGGAATCAAGAGGTTAAATGGCAGCCGTGCGCCACGAATGAAACGCAAATGCTTCAGAGAAAAGGTGTTCCAATGGCCCAATCAAAATCTACACCTCAACACAGTTGAAATCATTCAGAGCGATGACACCTTTGTTTTTATTTTTTGCCTTTTTTATGCATTTTTTTAAATGTTCTTCTTCCTTTAAATCCATATTTGTGTGATATAAATACAAATGAATGTCAATCCAGGCATTGGTTGCTTAAGAAAACCGTATAAAAACCTTAAAAAAATATTTTGTCTAGTTTTGAAATGAAGAAGAACAGTTTATATTACTCATGCTGCGTACAAACCAGGTTTACCAAATGAAACTGCATAAAGTGGGGATGTGGTCAATGTAGAGTCAGCTGTAGACAGTTAGTTACAACAAGCAGGAGCCGTATACAAATGCTTTGCTTGTGTGTGCATAAATGATAGTTTATTCTGATGTTGTTGTGTCTTTTATGTCCTAGTCTAAACCAAGACCAAATTCCTAGGCTCTGTTGCCATTTGCAGTCCAGCTTCTGTGTGATTCACGATACCATTTTGACTCTACAATGAAAAGATATATACGCAAACAGCGTTCTATGATTGTAGGTCAGGATAAAAAAGACCATAACATTTTCCACTAGTAGATCGGTGCTGAGCTGTGGACAGCACAAGTTAAACATCTGTGTTTATTTAACCAACTCTTTCACTATTATTGCTCAAGAATTTTAGTCGCAGCTGTTCTCTTTGTGCTTTTGTACCAAAACACAGATTTCCTCATCATGAAACGGGGACATTTTCTGTGTGCCGGTACAATTTTTTGAAAACAGGACAAATGTAGTGATGTGTGACCTTAAAGAGTGCCTTTGCTTGGCCTGCTAGATCCTGATGGAGATGAGGTCTACAAGAGTGTCCCATTAGCTTTATCTGTTCTCTGCCCTCCCTCAGTGGGTGATGTTGGCCGTACTCCAAATTGACTGGTTTTGATCTCAGTGATAAAGTCTGGCCCAGTGATGGGCCTAATGACATCTGCACTGTCCGTCTGTGCTCCCAGACAAATATAACCCAGGAAGGTTAGTGCCGGCTCTTCCGCCCCTTATCAATCAATTACATTTGGCTTTGCCAGATTAATTGTATGCTTTGTTTGCTGTAGCTAGGAAGCAGGTAGATTATAGATGGGGTTTGAGCAGGATGCTTGTATGATTGTTGGTAGGCTCTTCTTGTGTGCATGCCTTGGCCTCTTTTACCCTTGTTCATTTATAGCACTGCCTCTTGGAACGAAGAGGGGAGTCAACTTATTGTATTATAACAAACAAAAGATAAATATATTTGCCAGTGGCAGCTAGTTACTGTCCAATAAATCATGAACCTGCACGAATGCAGAATTATCATTTATGTCATATACTAGTGAATGCACCCCAGCACCTTCTTTGCTTATGAAAGGCTGGATTAATTATGTAATGTTCAGCTCACTGTGGCTAATAGCTGATAATGATGTGTGAGAGGTGTGTCAGACTGGAGAGCATACTGGACTGCCAAGTGCTGTTGGACCCAGGTCAGGCTGTGCATCTTACTAATGAGATGTCACATGGAGAAGATGGAGGGACCAGAGTGACCAAGCATCACTGCAAACCTTCCCTCCCCCAGCTTTGGATTGTACAAACAGCCCCAAATTCAGAGAGGAGCTTGCATAGCCGGCCAACTGACGACATCACTCTAAGGGTTCATTTTTCAGATGGGTATTTGGCTGTAGAGAGACAACTTGGTCCGGTTTGGCTCAGCAGCTATGTCATTTACAGTCCAGAGGAGCTAACAATGGGCCTGCGGTCCTTATTAGTCCAGCGACTGCCGTCAGTGCTCCAGTGTGCCATCTAGTCTTTAGCTCCACTGTGAGGAGATGAGTTGAGGTTAAATCAACACTTGTCTCCTCCTTCTGAACATCTAAATCTGCAGTGGAGAGAAGTAAGATATTGCTCCTCCCTTTATCCACCCCCTCAGGCTAGCCTCACTTCTCTTAAGTTCTCTGCTGCACTGCCAGTGGGTCAGGTTGATCCCTCCCACCCCCACCCCGGTCATTGAAACTCATTCGGGGGGCATTAAAGTGTAAACCAGATGAAAAAACAAAGGGCTTAGGCAAATCAGATGGCTCAAACAACAACAACAAACGCACACTCTGTAATCTGCTTAGGGAAATTAATGAGGGGGAGCCCCTTGGCCAAGGTGGATAATGATCCTGGACCATGGGGATGAGAGGCTGCAGTGGATCAGGCAGAAGGTGAGAACAGGAAGGGGGGATTAGAGACGGACTCCCACCAGAATCAAACAGGACTCTGCCAAAGGGATCCCACCCCTCCTATGCCCAACTTCAAAAACTCCAGCCTAAGCTGGAAGTAGGTGTCTGTAATCCCCTCTGTGGCTGTAGATCTATGCGGCCGACTCAGGCCCAGCTTTCATCCTGCAGCTTGTTCGGCATGCTCTCCCTCCCTGTCCTGGGAACGTAAACTTTTGCACTGCGGCCCCTGTACAGATCGCAGGGATCTGCTGGCTCATTACCTCTTCATTAGTGTGCTGCATCTTTAGCCACCAGGAGGATCAAGGCCATGGATAGAGTCTAAATGCACAGACTGCTTGTGGGGGCCAGAGACCTGGACACAGCAGCCAGATGGACAAATGCATGCTACTGGAAGCACGAGTTAGCAGCCTCTACATCTTCGCACTGTTGAAAGGTTCCATGTAACCTGTCAATAAAATTTTGCGCAACACAAATTTTAAAGAACCCAATTGTCCTTAGCAGTGTCATGCAGCACTGCACCTCAATGGATCCCACAAAAAATATCCCCTGATTGTCATTATACCTGTTTATGTATGCTGCATGGTTGTCTGATCTGATCATCTCAAATATGTGGAAGGATTTTCTTAAATGTATATACGCACCTATTTATTAGCTTCTTAGAAATAGTGTCAGAACTGTCACTTACATCTACTGAATGAGATACCTTTGAAATGTGATTCCAGATTGGATTTATCTGCCTTTGCTTTTCTTTCTTGCAATTCATAGAACGCAGAATGATTTAAAGGGAGGTGTGGAATTGAGAAAAGAAGCAGGCTTTGTAGTGCTTAATGGGGCCCAAAGCTCACTGTTAAAGCCCTCCCCTGCATCCACAGCAGCCACAGGCAGGAGCCAAGCTCCATGAAGCCAAGTCTCATCAACCACTCTGCCATCCTCTGGTGTGATGGTGGCAATACACACACACACACACACACACACACACACACACACACACTAGCAGCAACTTTGATTCAGAATTATTTTGAATTTGGCACTTTTCTAAATTTATGAGAGAAAATACCAAATATCTTATGTATATATAGACTGTCAGCATTTAAATTATGCAATGCCTTATCTGACAGTCATTTCCAAGGCCATGCATGCAGTGTAGTCCCACTGGGTTATGGTCAAGTGTAAAAGCTTGACCTCTCTGTAGGACAAGAGAGTGACTTTCATTAGCGCACCCAGTGGCTGCTTCCCACTGTGCACATGCACAGCATAAACACCGTGCCTACAAAATCCAATAAGAATCACAAAGCGATTATATAAACAATCAAATTTTTTAAAAAAATCAAACATTTCATGTACAGGCATAACATTTGATATTTCTTAATACAGAATTGGGAATAGAGGAAGGCAACTCATACAAAACAAAATAATCTACAGAAGTTACACAGTGAAAAATGTAAGATTGACCTTTGCAGCCTGGATAAGTCGCAGGGGGTCACCATGGAAGTGAACAACCACACTGAAGGCTTTTTGATTAAATGAATGTGTGCACTACACACACAGATCTCATTATGTTCTCCTTTATTTCCAATGAAAATCATGATATTGGTCCTTTCATGTACTTGTGTTGGAGAAATTCAAACTATTAATGTATTTTGCTAATGATGCATAATGCATTTTGTAATTACATGGTAATTATAACTCTAAAGTGCACACAGACTCACACCTCTTTTAACCCAAAATGTTGGTGTATTTCACAGTGCTTCTGGAAGCCAATTAAGGTTAAAAAGTTGATTCTTCATTAAGGATAAAAAATGAGCTAGCATCTAAAAATTCTCAGCTATCTCTCAACATCACATGTTAACATTACTTGTACTTTATTGTTTGTTTTAGGATATAATTTCAGGAGACTGGAGCATAAAAATGAGTACATAATAAAGCTCAGTTAAAAAAAAAAATTAAAGTACAGAAAATGAAAACAAAAAAGCCACAAATATGTGTTTGATTGAAAGAAGGGATTTAGTTTTAAAATTTTATTTCAAAATGAAAGCAGGCCTTGGTCACGGTAACTGTTCCTAAACTCCATGCTAGAGTTTCAGAATTGAACTTTGCTTTGAGAATTGCAGAACAGTAATGATCGTTCAACTAAGGCTCATTTGAACCGTCATGTGACCCACTGAGCTTTATCCGTGTATATCAGATGGATGATTTATACAAACTGTACCAAAACTGGAAAGTGCATTAAAAAATGGATTTGTCTCCTAAAGCTAAGGCTGCATTTCAACTTTATTTTTCCAATTTGACTTAAGAGTAATTTATAAAAGTAAAAATGACCTAAATGTCATTCTTTTTGCCTGAAATGTGACATTTCCTCAAGTGACTCAAAATACTCAAAATGAAAATTTGATGCAGATGTGCAGGTGCTGTAAATTTTTGCATATTCAGGCTGTTCCAGATCAGATTTGGCCCATATGTATGGAAAAAAAAAAGTTTAGATCCACCAGTGTGGGCCAAATCAAAGAAAACGGAATCTTGAATCTATGAAACTGTACGTGCCAAATCTGTGTGTATTTTTTATGGGACAGTGGTGACAGAGTTCAAGGGGGACCTTGATACTGTCATGAGAACTGTCTGTGTTCTCACCATATTTGCACAGGTTCTCACGGAGACAGGCACCTGCTGATCTTTGAAGGATCGTGGAGGAATCTCAAAATTGCAAAGTAGTAAAACAGCATAGGAGTGATCATATATGAGGCACATGAGCAAAAGATGTCAGATGTCAGAAGGCACCTCGAGAGCTGGTGTCTTGATACAGACATGAAATCTGAAATTGGGTGTCATGGTGGTGCAGAGGTTAGCACTGTCACACCGCAGAGAGAGGGGCCTTTCTGTGTGATGATTTCATCTGCTCCCTGGGCCTGCATGGATTTCCTCCAGTTGCTCTGGCTTCCTTCCTCACTCCAGCAAAAGGTTGATTGGTGATTCTAAATTGGTTGTGGATGTGAAGTAGATAAAGTGCTTGAAGTGTGCAGAATAAAGTGTGTGAATTGTAGTTAAAAACACAATAATAGATGGTTTTCTCCAAAAATGAGTGTTCTAAATTCTAAAAAATACATTCTTCCTGCCCCCATGACCCTAAACAGGATGAGAGGAAGTGAATGGATGGATGGATGGATGGATGGATGGACCCTTATTATGTATATTATAGGTTAAATTTTAAAATTATTTTCCCAGCCAGCCTTCAAATAGTGCTTGGGTAGTCTACACTCTAGCCCGATCTCCACCTCTCCAGAAATGTATAAGCAGACCTCTGATGAAACCTGTGGAAAAAAAATGTGACGAGTTGTAATTGTATCTACATTGCTTGTTATGCTAATAAAATTGTGAATATTCTTCCAGTGTAGACTTGTGCCTTTTTTTTTCTCTTATTTTTAAAGCTCTAACAACACGTGAGTCAATCATTTTTCTGACTTTGTTGCATTTCAGGAATTGAACTGGTGTTCAAGATTTATCAGCTCCAAGTCCAGTGTGAACAACTCCTTCATGGCGGCGGAGCAAGGCAAACACACCAGCGCTGGTATCAGTGCAAACAGTGACGTTACCCACTACAACAGGGATTCACGGCGGTGCTATGAATTATGCTGAAGCACTGATCAAATCACTCTGAGCGCAACACAGCCAGAAACTGAAAATTACATCCCCAATTTGGTATTTCTGTCGAGAAAGCCACCTGATTTCTACCAGTCAGTGAACCTTTTGCCGATTGTCTGATGAGCTAGCCTTTGGGGGTGATAGCGATTGTTCCAGGGCCTCTGGTGGCTTCTGGTGTAACTGTCGGCTATTGTGGCAGAAACTTTTGTTTGCATTTACTCATCACTGGTCACGGGCCTGCTGTGAATGTAGGCCTGTATGAATGTATGAAAAAAAAATACTTAAATTGTTCTCAGCCATAGGCAACGGTTTCAGCATTGCACTTCAACCAATATAATGCACAAATATCTTTAACGATTAAAATTCTGCAAACAGCTTGCTAGCCAGTGTTAGGTACCTATTAGGAACAGACTGTATTTCTCAGCAGAGATGCTATGCATTCATCAGTGTTCAGGTCAGAGCACAGGCTTTACTTATTGTGCTTAGTAATTAATTTCACAGTTTATTGCACTGTGGTGACTTAGGGCAAAGCAGCTCATGTGACATTCTTGGCTCAAAAGTTTAATCTATGTAACTGATAAATCAACTTAAAAAATACAAATATTAAAATTTTGCATTTAAATCTTTGTATTTTGGCTAGCAAATGCCTTTAGTTGATTGCCCTACATGAAAAACAAAATATTCCACTTTTGAAGACATTTTGCATATCATGTCACGTGCCTTCTACTACCTAAATTATTTGGCTATATGGCGAAAATTAAGCATAAAAAGGCGTAGTTCCCCTATTCACTTCAGTTCCAGTGATCCAAGGCTTGTTGTTCTGTCACACGGAGGGGATGACATTTTTTTCTATATTAGCTTGAAATAACCCAAACCTTTTTTTTCTTTTCTAGGCTCATTGTTTGCCCCTAATGCAGAGCTTCATGAAGACATATGGGCCTAAAGAGAACTTGATGGAGCTGCCACCGCCTTGCTTGTCATCCAGAATTTTGCCTGCCTTAATCCCTGCTTTAATTTACTCCACTCTACACAGCAAGAAGTGACTAACACTGTCCTCAGGGGGCCTTTCCCTTATACCACGGGTGACAAGGAATATGCAAAGGCACAATTTCTCACCAGGAACGGTGACAGAGAGCAGTTACGCTGGGGAGCACACCTCCCGTTTCTGAGCATCTTTTAATGTCACTCATAAGAGCACTCTGCAGTTGCAAACTATTCTTCAGAGAGCCCTTTATTACCATGTTGATCCAAGGGGTCATTAGGTGAAGATTGTTTGGTGCAGAGGATGCAGCTATTGATTTGCTGAGAGACAGACTTTGCTGGAAAGTTTGTGACAGTGCAGAAAGGCCATAGAGACTACTTCTTCAGACACAATCTAAACTGTTTTCAACCTCTTTATCCCTTTCTCCTGCCTTATTTTTCCCACTCGTCTAATTTTCCACTGGAATGCTGGGTGAGAGAGGGGCCGTTGACGGGCACAAGTAATTGCTATCAGTCTGTCATTAGGTTCTCTATCTTGCTCCCCTCCTCCCCCCCCCCTTTTTTTTCTCCCTCTGTCCCTACATAGGCCTGCGCTCAGCATTGCTTACAAATAAGACACTTAGGAGACGAGTGGAATTTGCTCCCCAAAAGCTGTGATGTATTGGATTTTTTACGGTCAGAGCAGCTCCTCCAACTGCCTTTTCATTCTCTGTTGTCCTGAGAACCATTTTCTCTGTCTGCAATATTCACCCTCTCTCCCACTCTGTCCTCTCCTCTCCTTTCAGGGTATCATTTGCAATTTAATGCTTACCTGGGGTGAGCCTTGACAATAGCTTCCACCATGAAATGGTCCAGGCCCTGCCTGCATGCCTAATGAGGTTGATGTTGAGCTATTTAGGTCATTGTCCCTTTACAATATCTACTTAATGCAACTCCATGGGAGTGGATTGTTGGAACGGTTAAAGATTCTATTAAGTCTTTACAAAAGCTATTCCATTCTGCTGTCCACCACATACTACCGGGGCACTGCTCTACTTCACTTTTGCTTTGTGAGAGGATGTTGCAACAAAGCAAAGCAAGGTGGTGCAATGTTAGTCTGGAGGGTCGCTCGACTAATATCCCTTAAATATTTGGAAGTGTTTTTGTAGGTGAAAAGGCAAACATCCAGTTAGTCAGCAGCCTATTTAGTAACATATGAAATCTGGACTGAGCTGGCAAATTCATATTAATCATCGCACAAAATGATCTGCCAAAACAGACGGCCAACACCAACTATTAATCAGAGCAGAACCCGTGACAGCCTTTGGAATCAGAAGGGAAGGAGTCAGAGGGGGGGCCTCTTTGAGAGAGTACTTGATATGAAAACTGTGTTGTTGTGCTTTGTACCAGCCTGTGGGAGTTTTTAAACAAGCCCATATGGTGGTAGCCACCAGCTTTGGAGAAGGTGGGTGGGTTGGGGGGTTAGCCAGGGCCAGGATTTCACACAGTCAGTATTGAGTGGGATTGAGGAGGCGAGCTCTTAAGCTGTCTTTTCAGGCACAGCAAAAGCCCTCCATCTGGCCTCCTCTAAAACTCAGGGCGAGTTTACTCAGCTCCCTGTTGGCTGATTGGGCCTCCTGAAGCAGAAGTAACAGCATCAATAGTGTAAACCCTTGCCACTTGAGAGTATTACATTTCTTTTCATGCTTGACTTAATCAAAAGTGGGGAAGTGAAATTTACACCTTTTTGATGTTCTTTTTTCCCCGCTCACTAAGAAGGGCGATCTTAACCCATTTGATCTTCACAAGCGCCCACTAAATGGCCAAATATGCCAAGCAGACGGAAGCAGACGGTTGGCAGTTGCCAGTTTGCACAGGGTCACTGTTGGAGCACTCCATGTGGTGGGGCAGGCAACCTCACAGAAGGCTCCAGTCTTAACAGAGTCCAGCCAAGCTTCTGTCTGGAGGCCCACTGTCTCTGTCCACACTCAGCCAAAAATCAATCCACCCTCATGCTGATTCTCCCTGCTCTGCCTGAGCCAGTGTGAGACTTGTGTTGACTGTGCAGCATCAAATGAACACTGTAACTGGGGCTGTACAACAAAACGGATAGACAAAAAGCACTAGCCAAGTGTCAATGGTATGATGTTTATATTTGATGGCAATAGGAAGGCTTTGCAGAGTCACAGCCGAGCTTGCAACATGTGCATCATGTACACACTGACAGACTGAGCTTTCTAAAATTTGCTTATTAGCAGAGATATAGTTTAGCAAGCAATGGGCGGACTAGCCTTTTCTGCTGAATAAATGTTTTGACTATAGTGACCTCTCTAATCCAAGCAGTTGACTGGTGCTGGAGGAGAGGGAGCCAACCTGGGAATGTGTGAAGATTCTCCTCAACAGGAATCTGGAGGGAGAGCAGTTGCCGGAGAGCTGCTAGCCAGTGACAGTTGCTCCAGGAGCCTGGCTTAATGAGTGCGCGATGTCTGGAGTCTTTAGCTCATGTTAAGCCCAGGCTATGGCCAGGATCTGACTGATGGAGCTCTAGGCCTCAGTACTGTAGAGTTTTGTTTGCACCTCTTAATGAAGCTGGGGGCAAGCGACACTGCCTGGCCCTCAGCCTGCCCTTCCTCTCTCCCCAGGATCAGCACTGTGCCAGCCAAGACTGCAGCGTAGACCCACTCCATTAGTTCCTGTTTATTTCCCAGGCTTCCAAGCCCTACTCCCTTAGTCACTGTGTGCAGCATTTTCCCCTCCCCGTTCTTAAACTGTTGTTGGTTATTCTTTTTAGTCCAATTTTCTCACTCACTCTTATAGGCAAGACAGGGGAAAAAACTGAGATAATTGAATGCTTGTGCCCTGTGGAAAACACTGTTTTTCCCCTCTTTGCGTTTAATATAAATTACCATTACAGTGCCTAGGCTGCAAAGTGTGTGTGTGTGTGTGTGTGTGTGTGTGTGTGTGCGTTCGTGTGCATGCATGTGTGTGTATGTGTGCGTCTTTGTCTGTGTGTAGAATGAGTTTACTTGGTGTCAGCATGAAAAGAAGGGGCCCCCATCCAAGCAGCCAAAATCCTGCCGAGGAACTTGTCTGGGATCGTGATGTTCCGACAGCTCCACTGCGACAAGATACATAGTTTCCATTCAGCAACAAGCTTCTTATTGGTTACTATAGTTTCACTAATGCCCAATTGAAGGAGATGCCTAATCTCGACAGAATGGGTTAAAAGGTGCCGATGTCCAGAGCCACAAAACCACATGTTGAGAGTCAAGGGACCAAGGCCCCACAAAGCACAGCTCCTCCAGCTTTGATGTGGCCCTATCAGGGCCAGGAGATTGAAGAAAACAGGGGAAGAATACACAGTGACCCCCGCAGCATACAAACCCCTCCAAGGACTCGCTGACAATGGCAAGTCCTGAAGAGTGGGTTGGGGACTTGCTAAAGGTGGAGCATCTCATTTTTATGATCACTGTCACCACCAACACCATTTCTCTTATTTGTGTAATATTCAGTACTACCACAATGATTGGAATTTCCTCAAAATTTGCTTATTTATCGCAAAACATTATTGCATCATGTGATTTGCTCACTTTACCCAGCCTCCACTAGAAAAAAAAAACCCCACTTTGCTTTATTGCTGTTTTGAATAGGAAACAACAGATGGGGCAGTGAAAAGAGGGCATATAATCAGAGAGATACACAGAGGATGATCAGAACTGAGGAACCGCTAATGTGTGTGGTGAAATGTGGTCTAAGGCTCTCACAGCTCAAGTACTTTTCTGGAGTAGCCTGT
Source organism: Bujurquina vittata (assembly GCA_015106715.1). Lineage (NCBI taxonomy): Eukaryota > Metazoa > Chordata > Actinopteri > Cichliformes > Cichlidae > Bujurquina > Bujurquina vittata. The sequence goes on from VUQK01002728.1 coordinate 16,176, forward strand.
GGAGGACAACGTGTATGCATTGGGGGTTGCTCTCTCTTTCAATAGACTGTTGCTCAATGGCTCTGAGGAGTAATTGAAAAGCTAATATTGTTCAGCATATCCCAGGGATTATGTCTTATTGTAGTAACAAGTATGCAATACTGCAATGTTTATTTTCGGTCAGGCTTTGTTGCAGCCACTAATTGGTGCTGAGTGTAAAAATGTGGGGTGCGCATTACCGTGGCTGAGTCATGACAGCAAAAACAGTCCCGAACTAATCGCTTGCGCTGTGTTATCTTTGGAAGGCATCTTGAATTAAAATCAGACCCATGGCCAGAGACACGACTGACGGGCATCATTTTACAAATGTGTCGTAAATGAAACTGTTTTGTTGTTGATTCTATTTAAAGAAGGAAAAAAAAAAAAGAGGAAAGCATGTGCTTTTGATGTTTTTCACGCAAACACGGGGACAGCTGTTTGCGAGCCCATTCGTTTATTAGACAGACGTTAACATTAGCGTTTAAAAAAAAATCTCACTCTGCACGGCTCTATCATCGAGCATTGCCATATCTCCCCTCATTGTGTGGTTTATGGCAGATTTTAAATCAATTAAGTCTGTAATTTGTAACAACTGCTGAGACTGGTTCAGGCCTAAACAATGGCAATGGGATAACTGCCCTTTAGTGAAGCATCAATGGGCTTACAATGTGCTGAATTAGCTGGCATATTAATGACCAGCCGCAATACCCCTCCATTCTCCTCACCCAAATCTGCTTATGCAAATGGCCCATGAATCGAGTTCAAAGGAGTCTCTTTTAAGTGAGGCCTATACCCATCCACACTGGGGGCTGTGAGAGAAAGTGACATGAGAAAAGTTAGGGGCACTTTTTTTTCTCTCTCGCACTTCTCATAGAACATGATCCAGTTAGCATGCATTTCTGCTGGTTACTAGCATGGTAGGGGTTGCTGAGTCCATAGGATTGCTCCACACAAGGGGAGGACAGTGAGTGGGTTAATCCAGCCAATTGTGACTGTGTGTTTAAAATGTGGTGTTCAGCAGGAGGGAAAGCAGGACCCATCCAAGTTCATGCCCCTGTGTGAAAGAGAAGAGAAAGGCTGTGGGGTTTGACGTTGAAGGAATAGAATAATCCCCTTCACATTTGTTAAAGGGCCACTGGTCTTTTGTGTTGGCCAAGACAAATTTAAAAGGCGATGTCATAATGGTTCAATTGGAATGATATATTTGAACACAATAGATGTGGCTTCTTTCCACGAACAACTTAAAGCCCCATTGTTCCTATTATTGGGTGAGATGTTTGGATACATGCATACACTCTGAATGAGAATAAGTTGTTGTATTACAACCTGTAATAAAATATTGAGCATGATTACACATGTTGTGGTCTCATGAATGATACAGTGAGACAGGAAGGGAGGGGGGGGGTATCTCATGATGGGACCTACAGTTTGTTTCCCCATACAATTTGCCAAAATCCAATGAGTGGATTTCATTTATAGAAAAAAAAATGTTTTTTTCTGTTTATTTAATTCTTTAAGGTTTTTTTTCTGTTTTTTATTACACCCTGAGTGTTGATTGGGGGGGGGTGTTCATTGTTTAAATGTATGTTTTTTTTATGTTTCACATATGCAAAATATTACTAAAAAATAATGTAAAAACAGAGAAAAACATTTAAATAAATTATTTCCTGGACTGTTTTTTCCCCCAACTTTTTAAATGAAATTTCTTTGAACGTGTTTGGTTTTCATGTTTGTTTTTCTGGAGCTTTCAGTTACTTTGTACCTGAGATTAGTGATGATGCATTTGGTGGATTTAGGAGTGGAACTTCTTGCTGAAGTTAAAAGGGCCCTTGTTCTCACATTTCCATTTAGGGTGAAAGTACAAGCCCCACAGTAAGCACTTTAATATCCCAAATAAATAGGACATTTATCACCACTAGCTGCACTCCTGTTGTAACAGCCTTTCTTTACAATGCCTGACATCATGTGTTTGCCTGCATTTCCCAACAACTGTTGCCTGTGTATTTTGTGGCTTAATGCTAAGTTTATCCATGAAGTGCACATTCAACACACTGTTAACTCTCACTGGGAGTTGCCAATTAAACACAAAGCCTTAATTTATAAATCTAACTCTCTTAAGTACACATAATACCCATTTGAGAGGTATTATTTATTATTGTCGGATTTTTCATGCGCTGGCTGGGAACAGTCCAAGTCTAGAGAGGCTGTGTGCCAGCACCAGAAGCAGTGACAAGGCTGACATCCTGATGCTCACTGCTAGAGGGGGAGGTCATTTAACAAAACAGCAAATATGCAAACAGCTGTTAAAAACCAAACAGATTTTTTTTTTTAAAAAAAAAAGAAGATTTCTGTTCCCAACAGGGTGTAGTTCTACCACATTTTGACATTTTAGGTAAACACACAGGGATGCACAATACGTACGGTCTCATTAACTGACTATAAAACAGCGTCTATTTATCGACTGATATTGTCGGTAATTATATTAGTTCGTGGCTCCTCAGAAAAGTCCAGAAAATACAGTAGCAACTTCTTTAAAAAGAAAGATAAGTCTTAAAAATATACATGAAACACTATGAAAAGTAAGACCAAAACAAATCCTTTCTGACTTATGACCCACACCTCCTCTTCCCCATCCATCTTGGCATTAGGGGTGTTGGATGTGGGCCTCTCAGTGAATTTTCCCTCCTTAAAGAAGCTCATAATGGCTGTGTGAAGTCCCTAGGAGGGAGGGTTCCACTACGTGACAGATTCTTCCTGTCCGTGAAATTCCCCCTGCGATAATTTGTCTTTGTGCTGATGGGCCCGTAGCTCCACGCGACATGGGTTATGGCAGCGAGGGCGGGACCGTCCTCATCACCTGCCATCTCCGTGGCCCTCTTGACACCCCACACACATAACCCCCCACCCACACTCACACACTCCCCATTCTTCTGTCCTCTCTATCCCACACCCCCCACTTTCATCTCTCCAGCAGGAGCTGTCTGCTAACTGGCAGAGCAACCAAATAATGGAGCTTGTCACAGGCCTTGTTCTTTGTGTTTTTCAGGACCCAAGAAAAATGCAAACACTCTATTGTAGTCATTAGTTTTCCCATCCTTTCTGCCTCGGGTTGTGGGTGGGGGATTTGACCTGGTTCAAAAGGGACTCAGAGAGGAATTTGGCTTTTTAGAGAAAGTGAATTCTTGATGTCACATGCTTGGTGTGTGCGCATTATGCATTGTGAGTGTACTTACTTGTGTATGCCCCTATGCTAATATGCCTTTGAGTGCATCTTTCTGTATTTAGTGCACACTGCATGTTTGCTCATGTCTTGATAGAAAATCTCACCACGCCTGTGACAGATGTAAAACATTTAATTCTTTCTAATGTGATTAGTTCATATGATTTCATGAAAAAACTATTTGGTTTAGCTGGACAGATTTCTGTGACATGGAACAATGGAAACGAGATTTTCAAGGAACCAGAGAGCTGACAGAGGTGTGGGTCAGGTGGAGATGTTTGAACCTTGCTGAAGGGGTCCTGGAAGCACTAAGGAGGTGCTGAGAGGTAGAAAATGTCTGCTACAGTCATCATACAGCTCTATAAACCTGAAAAACCCAATACTGCTAAAACTGTATTTCATCACTACACTTTACCTTTGAGCACTGACTTTTCCTTGACTAACAGAAGAAGCTGGAAATAGCACATAAAAGTGGAAGCACAGTTGAACTTGCAGCTGTATTCTGCTAAAATGTACCTGTGCATTCTGAATATATGGTATTTACTGGCAAGCACAGTTGGGTTTTTAATCTCTTTGTCGAAACCCTATTTTGTTCATACAGTATTTGGTGTAGCACAGAAGCCTTGAAAGGCGGAACAGGTCTAAACAGGAACCAGAGACACTGCTTGCTATTCTCTGCCAGTGCTGTTATGATATTGTGTGAATGCATGTAGAAACAAATCAGCTGGGTCTGATTGAGAAGCTCATCAATAGGCAAGAATGGACAAAGAGGAAGACCGTGCTTGCTTCTTTTGTACTCGCTTTAGATTCAGCTGTTATCTGGAATGTACCAGCTGTCCACTGTACACAAAAAACTGCTGCCTTTCCCAAACCTGATCCTGGCATCGCACTGAGTGAAGACGAAGCACAGGCCCCAGGCCCCTGGGGTACAGCTGAAGGCTCCTGGGAAGAAGCTGATGGACAGGAGTGGAGGAGTATAGCAACAGGCTGGCACTCACACTGAGCCCTGTATGCTTCTGAAAAGAACTTAGGTACATTTTAGTGTATGCAGGTACAGTCTGTGTGTGTGTGTGTGTGTGCCTGCGTGCAATAGGCTGTAAATGTGTGTCAAATTTCTGAGTGGGGCTTCCAGACATTCATGGAAGTACTTTAAGAAGCATGTGTAAATATAGCCAAGAAAAAAAAAACAGTGTCATATTTACACACATGTACACGCATTCACACTACTCACCAATCAGGCTCTTAGACCAATACAAGAGGCCTCATACCCTGAGCATAATAGATAATGGCAGGCACTTTGAAGTTAAGCTTACCTAAATAAGGCGTAAGGAATTGCCCTTTGACATACAGGCTCGCCATTCAACATCCGAGTCCATAACACATACCTGAACGTCCACGAAGGATTAATGTGCGTCAATACCAGCTCTGGAGGCACACCCAAAGTCGTCTGCTGAACTGTAGTTTTTAATATGTTTAAACGTATTCAATATGAAAGGGTATTTGTGCACATATGTGTTGATGTGTTGTCTTTGTTGTTTGCTGATCATTTTCAGGGAAACCCAGACACTCTGGCTCATGGCTGCATGTGTATTTTTTCGCAGTTCATTTAATGTTGTTATCTTGCATTATCCATGGTATTCCTCCTCGTCTGAAGCTAGTGCTCTGCTCAGCCCTCAGGTTATAGGCTCTCGTCTCACCCATCTTACTAAATGACTTAACCAAACTAATGAATTACCCAATTAATCAGAGCAGGACCCTCTCTCTGCCCTTAAGCGCTCATTTATAGAAGGAGACCGCCCCTTTGACCTCTGTCCCTCTAGGGCTGTTTCAACCAGCTTCACTGCGTAACATTAAATAAATATCATTTCAAGGCCATATTAATTCCTCACTCACCCATCCATAAGTAATTAGTCACAGTTACTGTATGCATCCCGGATTGTCAATACATGTGTGTCTCAGCTGCACAGACATATATGTGTGTATGCATGCCTGCACAAAGTGGGCCTGTGTTTGTTGTGCCTCTGTGTGCATTTAATCCATTTAAACCAAGTCCAATTCAGCCACTTCCTCTCACTGCCAACCTTATCTATAGCTGCTGGGGACAAAAATCATTTGCGGTAGAGTAAAATGACTGAAAATAATGGGGAAATATCAAGTGCATCTTTTTGCTCCCCCATTTATTCCACCCACTCTGAGTGAGCTTTATCGGGCTGAACACATCGCAACATGGCCCCTCCGTTATTTATTTTACTTAGATTTTATTTTGCCCACTCAAACTTTTCATTTTCTGACAGATTGAGGCACCCTATTTAACAGTTTTATTCATCTGTGCCTGCAGGCAGGGACTGACGTTACAGTCAATAAAAATGGGAGAGCTTTGCAGGCACCTCTTCTTCCCCTTCCCTTTGTGTGCAAAGTGGCAGCCGTGAATTTAATCGAGGGAGAATGTTGTGATTACTTAATGGTTTCCCAGGCAGCCATGGACTGGAGAATTAAATTCCGCATCTGCTTTCCAAGGCGTTAATCTCCTCTCCTCACATTCCGCCTGTTATGATGTGCACACAAGAGATAATGTTTAAACCGACTAAGGCAGGGTAAACCAGCGCAGGCTGTTATTGGCTTTATAATTACATAATTAACTTTTTGTTTCTAATCGTTACGGAGGTAATGGCTCCGCTGAAACGGGGGGCATCTGCTGAGCAGAAAAACCAAATCAAAAATCAATAATCCATAGAATGCCATTACAGTAAGTGCTTAGTCTTGAATCATGAGAGAGAGAGAGAGAGAGAGAGAGACAGAAAGATGGTGCAAGAAAGGAGGGAAGGTTTGTCTCCACTTTCCTTTCCTTCTTTTCCTGTGCAGTAAATGAATCTCATTTGAAGACAAGAGTGTTATCTGGGGGAGAGGAGGCCCAGCAGCTGTGGGGAGCAGCAGGGTATCAGGCTCTGCCAGGTGTATGGCAGGAGAGAGAAAGGGCCAAGAGCCACCGTAAATTACACCTGGCCTCCCAGCACCGCTATTGTAGGGCGACTGACCCGCTCCAAATGAATTCCATTTTCTGCAGGTCCCTCCTTATTTCTAATTTACATTGTGATCATATATGTCTGAAAAATGATATCATAAAAAAGATGAATGTACTAATTACCTCTCCTCTTATCTCTCCCTCGCTCGGTGCTCACCCCTTTGGACTTACTCCTCGCAGCATGTAAGTATGTCACTTATTTCATTGTGACAGGCGTAATGTATTCACAAAAGTGCACCATAAATACAGGCGTTCAGGTTGGCCACCTTGCACTCACATCAGGGGCCTCACAATGCCATGCCTGCTCAAATGAATGGCGAATTGACAAACATTTCTAGAGCCAAATTACCTCTGGTGTCACTGTGAAATTAGGTTCTTGACCCGGCCTCTGATGCATGCTTATATTTCTACATATTTTCATGCATGGCATCTAGCCATTGCGGTGTGAGACGAGGCTCCCTATGAGAAAGGGGTTAGGGGTATTTTAATACACCTGTGAAATGAGACTCTACTCGTCATGAATATGCTAAAGTAGAGCTGTCACAGCAGTCAGAGTGATATCCCTTCACCTCTACCAGATGAGCTCAGGGCGGGATAACTGACTCCTACTCTGAGGAATAGGGGGACCGAGCTTATGCTGCCTGCCAGTGTCATTTTAACAAATAGGCTTATTAACAGTTCAGAGGCCAAGGACAACTGCAAGGTTATGCAACTATGCAGACATAAATGGGAGAATATGAGAGAATTATTGAGCTGACTTGTAGGTGTTGAATGTGTGTGTACCCGTTTCATTACTGTACTGCCTTGTCTGAATGTCTTTTCTATGTCTAGTTGTCACAGAGACACCTTCCTTAAGTTTTTTATTTCTCCTCACCTTGGAATGAACTTGTACCCCCCCCCCCCCCCCCCCCCCCCTTTTTTTTTTTTATTTTCTTTTTAAAATCACTTTTTATTTCTCTTTGTGGGTTTTTTTTT